>VOQJ01009329.1:17434-38873 GCA_015052665.1 Apistogramma diplotaenia
TTCTTTGTTTTTTTTTATATTAATATTTAATTTTTTTTTTTTTTTTTTTTTTTTAAAGTTAATCTTTTTTTTTTTTTTTTTCACTGCAGAAAATATAATGGGCAGTCTTAATATTAAGCAAGCAGAATAATTTTGTTGCTGCAACATTAAAGTCAATTTATCAGTAACAGAAATTATAAAAGATTATATAATAAAAAAATCATAAGAAATTTTAAAAAATTGGCACGTTAAATGCACAAATATCCAAAAGTCATATAATAGTCAAATATCCACATTGTTGCATCTGAAACCAGTGTTTATGCATTTATTTGTTATTTAAAAAGGTATAATTTTTTATAAAAAAAAAATACACTAATAATTTTTAATAATTTTTTTATAAATTTAATTTAGATTTTCTTTTGCTGTCAAGTATGTTCAGTCTCACTTCACCACTCTTTTGCTGTGTGGTGTGGAACAAGGACACCTAGAAACCAGGAAAGTCAGAGAAATCCTGCCTTCGAGCTTCTGCTCACGGATCATTAAAGTGGGAGAGCCTTGACTCCTGCGTGACTTATGCAGACAGTTGGAGACATGCTGGGACACTGTAAACAGGGAATGTGAAATCCCACCTAATGACTCACTCCACCCAACTGCCTGTGGAGTCAGCTGTCTGTGCCAACAATTTAACTGCTCCAGATCCAAACATAGAAGAGAGCTGAATGTGTTTAGTTGATTAAAATCTTTTTAATGCTCTCAGTGCCTAAAACTACACTATTGCTTCATAATACTCATTCGGGATATTGTACTGTATTAAAAATTACTGTATTAAAAAACTTCATTTTCTGACACAAAAATGTTATGTAGGGAGAAGATGATTATTTTTTCTGCCATAATTTTTCTTCTAATGCCTGAAAGAGGTTATTTGAACGTAAACTTTAACAATAAACTTAAAGTTTAAGTTTAAATAACTGTGGACAGTAAACAAAAGAAAAACAAAACAAAAAAAGTTAGTATAGGTTATTTTTAATCTTTAAGTAACTTGAATCATTATTTTAATGGCCATAGAGCTGAAAAACTTTTAATTAGAACAAAATGGGCCTTGTATTAAGTTTATGGCCAAAAGGCTTTTCACAGTTTTTCATTTTTAGAACCATAAGAGACACTGATAAATGTGACAAAGGATATCTGACCTTCATCTACAACCCAGGAAAAAAAAAGAGAAGGGGAGGAAATGTGTTCAGGCTTTGATGTGATAGTTCAAACTTAGTTTATAAGCTCAGTCCTTTGTTAGTCATGGGAAGCCAATTGGGAAGGTCATATTCCTCAGTTAAATGTCATTCATTGTTGAGATATTAAATGTTAGTTAGGGCTCATCTCAAAAGGTCAGTTAATGTTTTTTTCTTTTTTTAATATGGATATTTGATGTTGATAAAGAGAATTCGGTATTGTATTACATAAAATGTTGTACTACAGCACAAAAATGAAAGTAAGACGTCACTCCTACGTAGCAATGAACATTTTCTGTACATCGTTATATAAATGCGATGTGTCAGCAAGTCATGAAATCTTCAATGTCTTTGGCTTCTCTTTGGTTTTCACATCAGTCATAGTTTATTTCTGCAGCAGCTAAACATATCTTGAGGATTTGAAAATTTTAATTATATATTGGGCATTATTATATTTCTAAATTTACCTTATCGCCTGTATACTGTTTGCTTAAAAGTATACTGATATGATCTGTTAAACATTTACAGAGCTGAAACAATTACTAGAACTAGTCAGCACTGTTTCTCTCATCCATTAATACCTTACTGCTGTGTGATATTTATACAGTCCAGTTACACAGTCCAGTTATACAGTGCACTTTTCCTGATTTTTGCTGCTTGTCAGAAACACTCAACATACTAATTTCAGTCAAACCTCACATTTAAAATACTATACTTTCTTTGGTCATTTGATTAAGATTACTAAGCCTGGAAATCTTCCAGTACAATATAAGCGGTACTTACTTTTGGTTCTTTGCCGTCTCTGATCGGTGCTCACTCTTCTCACTCTTCTCACTATCCAATATTTCAAAGGTGGCACCCCTTTTTGTTCGGTGATAAACATTTGGAGCACTTAGAAACCCTTACATGGGTAGTTGGTAAAAACACGTATTACAGCATTGGTAAAGGGTGGAGGCTCCTCTTACACATCCCTATGAAAACGATCACTTTGCAGATGTCACTGGAAATACATTATGACTGTTCATTCAATCTGGCTTTGGACACATTGAGTCAACACTTATCCACCATTACTGATGAGAATATAAAAAAACCTCATTTAAATTATGTCTAATTTAGATAAAACTGTGATTGATTCTAGCATATTCTCATTAATGACAATCACATTCGAGATGGCTATTACCATTCTTCATGGCTCAAGGTTTAGACCTATAATACACGTGTAGCAGAGTTTCCCTCATGTTACAGGCAAACTCTAACTTACAGCTTTTGACTGGCAGCTTCACAAGTTCTCTAGAAATATGATCACTGGTCAGTAAACATTAACATGAGACATTTTATGTGGTAAAATAATCTCTAACTGATGCGAAGGGATTGGCCATTCCAATTAACCTCTAAATGCATCAACGGAAATTCTCACAGCATGCCTTTGGTATTTGGGAGGTCACACTGGATCTTTGGCCTTATAAAAAGATGGTTGCTCATGGTGTTGGTGGCATGTTGAACTCAGTATAGTGAGCAGGTTTTTGGGTTAACATTGTCAGAGGTTAAACAACCATGGTACTTTGACGCAGTTTGAATAGTTATTCTCAGCTTCCTAAAGTAACTGAATCAACTGCAAGGAAAGCCTGATGACATGAGTGGAGATAAACACTAATATCACCTCTGACCTGACAAAGGAATTGCGGTAAGCACTTCTATATAATCCATTAGACATAAAGCTCTGCTGGCGGAGCAGGTTAGATCTAGTACAGTAACTATTCTGCTTGTTTATGTTTATGCTTTAGTTTTACAACACAAGATATGAAGCAAATATACTGTATGAATATTTGTTTTTTTAGATCGACATGAACAAGCTGGTCAAAGTGTTTTCTGAAAGAGATTTTTTTTCTCTTACTGGCTGACTGTGAATACTGAAAAGAATCTTTTAAGGTTTGCAGCCAAGGATCTTCTTTTTCAAATGATATATATGGCAGTGAAAATGTGCACTTGGCTCATAATTGCGTAATGTAGTCCTGTGATACGCACGGTGTCACGGGCTCAGATGTGGGAGCCATGTGCAGCTTGAAACGCATGCTAAAAATGTGCTGCTTTCTATCAGTGAAAACCAGAAAAAACAAACCGTGATGAGACAGAAGACTGACTACACTTCAGTTTGTTGATTTATTGCGGTTGCAATTTGACAGATGTTTTTGATTGCCACTTCACTCATTTTTAATAGTTACTGTATTATTACCAGTGACAGGGTAACAATTGTAAATATCGTACTTCAGAAACATCAGATGAGTTTGCACTAAAAGCTCTTCTTTCATGCACACTGTGCTCTGAAACTGTGTGGCTTCTGTTATATAGCAAACCAAAACATTTCATTCATTTAAATTCCAGATTTTCCACAGGAAGAGAAAAGGCTTCACAAATGCTTACAGCCAATTAATCTGTAAAAGAATAAAAAAAAAAATCGTGAGAATAAACTCATCACAAACCACACAAATATCATGATTCTTAAATAAAGCTTACCTCTGACAACAATTTTAGCGGAACACTCTGCCTGGCCGAAACAGTTAACCGCAACAACCTTATATTCACCGCTGTCCTTCGATTGGACTCGGAGAATATGCATGGAGCAGACACCAAAAGAGTTGGTGATGTAGTAGTTACTGTCTGAGTTGATGCAGACATCATTCAGGTACCAGGATACAGTTGGGGCAGGGTTTCCTCTAACAGCACAAGTCATGAAGAGTTGATAACCTTTAGGTGGTGTGTGGACTTTCAAAGGGACCGAGATGGATGGAGGCCTCTCAAAGGAGACCTCTGCTGAAATAACTTCATTTGAAGTTGTTGCAACTTAAAGAGAAGGAATGTTCAAAGTTAGTATTTAAGGTCAAATTATAATAATGTCAGTAAAGATCAATTCCTTTGTCCTAATCAGATTTCAAATAGCATTACTGTATAACAATTTCACACATCTGGTGCAGCCCTGAACTTTTCTCGAGCTCAGTGTGAGAGTGCGAATCCTGTCAGCTCCCAAGTGCAGTCTGGGTCTGTCTAAGTCTGTGTAATGTCTGAGTGAGCACATATAAGAATAAAGCAGGTAGTTATCTGCAGAATTTACAATGACATTGAAAACGATCACGTGTTGTGTCACACGCGATGCAATCACTTTGCATAAATTAAACAAAACACTTGAATCTTATGTAAAACCTTTATGCTGTGTACTAAATTTGAGAAAGGGCACTCTCATGAGTACGATGACCATGTCCAATCTGCCTGCTCTGTCCTTCTTACTGGCTTTGTGTAGGAGGCTGGCAGCATATGAAAGGTGGTTCCTAAGAGGAAGCACTATACCTTTTCATACACTTTTCAGTTTAATTAAATAAGTTAGATCTTAATACAGTGTATTTCACACTTTAGTGTTAATGACAGTTTTCTTTGTGACTGTTGTGCATGAGTACCTTTATTTTATCAGATGGTGGAGCTGCCGATTCTTTGTGAGAAATAAGGCTCCAGGTCCTTTAAATTCTTGAATTGTTTAGCAAGAACTGCATTTTTGCAGGTGTCTCAGTGATATTGAGGTCAGGAGACTGTGATTGGCACTAGGGTTATCACTATACTAGAATTTCAGACTTGATACTGATACCCAGGAGAATGCTTGATACCATTTTCGATACCACAGGGAAAAAAGATGAGAAAAATTCAAGTCTGTGCAAATATAGTTAGCTACAGCCCTGTTTATTCCTGGTAATATTGTGCTTTCTGATCAAATATTTGATACCATTTCTGTCTGGCTGCTGGTAGACTTTTCTCAACTTCAATCAGGAACTTTAAGAGAAACCATAAAATGTTTTTAGACAAAAATAACTGTCTTACCCTGTTAAATTAACACGATCTGATAATGTTCTAGAAAGACAGGACTCAACTTTTGCTGCTAAGGTCCTACAATAACTAATGTGCGCTACTGCTAACACAGCTAACGTTAACACTTAAAAAGTATGCAATTATATTAAAAAAATATTTTCTGTATAATCAGTCACATTTTCCAAAAGCTGGCCATTATTCAACTTGTTGGGGTATGTAAACTGTCAACAAATTCAAATTCTAAATCTCAAGAATAAAGTAGTAGATACTGGTGGTATATACTGTAGTAGCAGTCAAAAGTTTGGACACACTCGCCTGTTCATTTGAAATGACACAAATTGAATGTCATGAAAATGTTTGTGTCTGATAGATTAGCTGTTATGGACATTGGAAAGTACTCGTATGACTAAACTAATGTGCAGTATACACTGAAGTTTGGTTCACTGTACTAGCATAATCAAAATAACTAACCCACCTTTATTGCTGTTGATGCCCCATGTCGGTGACTGAGATGGATCTGAGAGACCCATGTCGTTCTTGGCATATATTCGGAAATGGTACTCTGTCCCTGGAAGGATGTTGGTGGCTGTGTATGTGGTAGTTAAGAGACGGTCTACCACAGTCTTCCAGACTCTGGTGAGGGAGTCGTGTTGGGAAACCATGTAGTACAGCCGGTCATCGAGCTCCTGGTCTGGAGAGGGAGCCCATGATATCATCAGTTTTCCATGGACTGTTTGTTCCAGCTCCACGGGCCCTGGAGCCTTGGGTTCATCTAGCAACAAAAATAAGCTTAAGTTATAGGAAGTAGGAAAATCTGTTGCTGCCTTTGTCCTCTGTCCTTGTTTTAAAGTTAATGTAATCCTACCATACCTACCTCACAGCAGTAGTTTTTTTTGTAATGCATGCATTTGCTGTGTTAACATAATTCTTTTTGTTTTTTATACTGATGGATTTGACATCATTTTGGCAATATCCCCATTCCCTGACAATGGATTAGAAAACTGATCCCTTGTTCCCTTCTAACATATTCCTCATTTAAAATACTGAAGTCTATTAAATGGGCAAACCAAAAAAAAGAATTGTAGTATCAAAAGTACTGGTAAATACCTAACAGCTAGTGCAGAACAGGGACAGAACTTGTTTCACACTAATCATAGTGTAAGATCCTTACCCGTGACTCTAAGGTCAATGTCGAATGAAGCCTCACCCACAGAGTTTTTGGCTTTAATAGTGTAGATGGCTGAATCCGAGCGCTTTGAGTTGGGTATAACAAGCTGAGATGTTCCCTCTGTATTTATGATATTAATCCACGAGGATACTGGCTCATCGTCTTTCAGCCAAGTGATCTGAGGTGGAGGTTCAGCCTGGAGATATCAATGTCAGATAAATGACATGGGATAGAAATGCAGAAAACTTTGATGTGACAGATTTAATATTTATACTGAACTGTTTGGAACCCTGATTTTAGGTTTGGTCATACCGTACCTCAAAGCAGATTTTCACACGAGCAGAATTCCCTGCTCTGATAACTATGAAGTCCTCTGGGTCCTTAAAACAAGGTCTCACTGGATAGAAGACACGTATAACATAAAAATACTTCTGGGAACAATCACTGCTCTGGAGAACTAAGTTCATCATAATATTCATGATGAAGGATGTCAAGACTTACTGTTTGGATTCTTTGCACACACCATTGCAGATGGAGGACTTGGATCTCCAGATCCTGATTCATTGATTGCTGTAACCCTGAACTCATACTCCGAGCCCTCAGAGACATATTTGACTGCATACTTTGTGTCTGGAAAAAATATGAGGTAAAAAGAAGTCATTTTTGAAAAAATAAGCAGCTAATTGTTCTTGATTTAGCAAACCTTTAATAGGTTCATTAAGTGTGTTTAGGACAATCCACTGATTTGTGTCCTTCTTTCGTTTCTCCACTTGGTACCCAATGATCGGCACTCCTCCGTCATCTTCTGGAGGTGTCCAGGTCAAGTTGATACAGCTTTTTGAGGTGCTCACCACTTTAGGAGCACCAGGTGGACCAGCAAGTACTAAAAATTAAATAAGTCTGATTTAATAATCAAGCTCATCATTCATTTTTGAGACAAAATTAAATTAATCCAAGACATGCAGCACATTGCAAACAGTTTCTCTTAAACATAGAGGTTCAATTCCAGTTGTGATATAACATTTCTATTGATATAAGATTTCTATGGTAACTGAATAGTACCCTAGTGATAAAATATTTAAAGTAATCTCAAGACTTATGCAAAGGGATTTTCATTCCTGAAGCAGATAAAGTTTGGATTTGCCGAGGAACACTAAACAAGGTTTGATTTTTCTACACTCACTCATTATGCCAGCCATTATGCTATCAGCTGTCTCCAGGGCGTCACTAATGCCTTCAGGGTTTTCTGCATAGATGTGATACTTGTATTTCTTTCCATGAGTCACATTCCTGTCTCTGAAGGAGGTCTTATCCGCTGAGACATCCCCGAGATTTGTCCACAGACTCTGTCTTGTCTGCTGCCGTTCAATAATGTAGTTGGTCACAGCAGAGCCACCGTCGTCTTTGGGAGGGTTCCATTTAATCTCAATTATTGAGGAGCTAGTTTCAACAGCCTTCACCGGACCCTCCGGTGGACCAGGTCGATCTATTAGTAAAACATCATGTTCAATTTTAAATGCAGTGTTGCTTGGTAGGGTGAAAGTTATTGCTATACTTATTTTGAAAATGGCTATAAATAAGGGAGTGGACATTCTAGAAATTTCATTGCTTTACAATTCAGTATGTCTCACTTTTCTCATTACATTTGTCTTTGTTTTCGTACCAAGCACAATAAGCTCAGATGTGGCCTCGATGGCTCCAAATGGGTTTTTCAGCTGGATCTTTATTTCCCCTGTGTCTGTCCGCAGGCAGTCTCTGAATAGCAGGCGGCTGTGATTGCGCTCGCTCACTATCTTAACTCCTCCTCCATCTTTGATTTCAGTACCATCCTTGAACCAGCTGACCCCCAAAGACTCCTGAGGAGGAAAGGGCATCTTGAAAGTAGCATTCTGGCCCACTCTTACTATCACAGGCTTGGAGAACTTGTGAAGGTCATCTGGATCAAATTCGGGTAAATCTATCACACATAAAACAAAAGTCAGTTTCAAAGCTCTTTAATTTTTGTGCCATTTGTTGCAAGTTTAACAGTAAGGCAAAGTATAATTTACCTCCAACAGTGACCTTTCCTTGTGTTCTGTGTTCCCCTGATGCAAATTGATAAACTCCAGAGCTATCGTCACCGCAGCTTTGAATTGTCAGCTTATGAGAATTTCCATCTTTGGTTATGATGATTCCTGCACCTGAGTTTAACTAAGAAGGACATTCAAAAAAAATCTAAACAAAAGTACCTGACATAGCCATTTTGTTGACACAACACTTTTGATTTTATTGTATAAATTTAGTTAATAATATCAGTGTAGGTGGTGTTTTGATGCTTTTAATATCATTTAAATATGATCTCGAATTGTAAAATGTAGATTTAATGATTATTCATCTGCTTTACCTGCTTTCCATCTTTGAACCAGGTGCCTTCACAGTCAATGTTCATCTTCACGTGTAATTCAGCTGGTTTTCCTTGAAGAGCGTAAATATCGCAAAGTCCAGAGGTAATACCAGGCTCTAGGAAACAAACATGCATTTATTTTCCACTTGGCATACTTTGTGAAGCAGCTTTGTCTTTAGAATTGCATGCATACTCAATAAAAATAGAAAACAATGCAGCATTTAAAAGTTTCATTTGTGTTAATGCCAGAATAAAGTATGTTTAAATGAAGGAGAGGATTCATTTAATGTAATGTTTGGAAAGACTTGACAAGTTGCCTGCTGTGTAACAAGCAAGTGACCACCTCTGCGGATTAAATGTGGAAGTGCCAAAAGTTGCAGTTCCTTAAGCAGTTGGCTGCAAAAACGAGTCGGTCCCTTGGTTAGGCCCCTGTAGGCATGTTTGATGGAGCCCTACAGAGGCCTAACTTTAGAGCCTATAGGGCCAGGGTATTCAACTGGCGGCCCAAGGGCCAGAACTGGCCCATCAGTCATTTTGGACCGGCCCTTTGCCCATTTACCTCTATTGTTAAATAACATTTTTAAAAGAAACTGTGACTAAACTGTAAGCACATCATGTAATTCACACTAATTCACAGGTGGTGGCGGTAATGCACCATATTGTTGCTTACTCAAGAAGAAAAAGAAGAAGAAGAAGAACGGCTTTTTACGATATTTTATGACATGCAGCACTGTCGTTTACACTGTTGAATGAGCAGACTAAGCATGTCCCACAACCATTTGCCAACCAGCTTAGGAACATACATTTTTCCCTATGGGACCCATAGTTACCACGGGGTCGCTGACTGGCCTTGTTTATTGGGTATATGGTTACATGCAAGTAAATAGAAAGTAAAGCAATAACTTCCAAGATCTGGATAAAATAAGGGATATCTAATCTTATCTGAACATAAAGCAAAATAATGACCTCTATTTGTTTTAATAAATGGAGAATATATTTGTGTTACCAGTGCATGTATAGCTTAAATCTTAGCTGAACATGTGAATTGGTTAGAGAGTCATCAAAAATTCAACCAATTTAATGACATCATGTCAACAGCAGTTGTTATTTTGCTCCTTCCCTTGTAAATGTATTTGTATCTGATTGATTTGTATTTTAAACTACAGTTATGGGTTTAGGCTGTTACAGATATTGTAAACAAATCATAAATTAATTGCGTTAATGTGTATTTTAACTTGTGTTAAAGCTGTGTGAGCCACTATACAGATAGTCGTTTAATATTGTTGTGACTCTTCTGCTTTTTCAGCTTTAAATATGTGGCATACCATGCATCTGCAAGAAGCTGAATTGGCTTTTCATCACCACTGGCTTCCTCAGCTCAGGGGCCTGAGGCCAATAATAATGGTAAGTGATTTAAACTTGTTTGTACTTCTGCTTTTGATCTTGATTGTTTTCATTTTTCATGCTACCACTTTTGGAGTCTCTGTCAGCTTCTGCTTTTGATGTTTCATCAGAGGGACCTATAAGTAATCAAGTCAGGTCAGTAAAATTAGTCCATGAAAAAGTAGATAACGATTTAATGAGCTGAATATATTATGAAGTACAGCCAAAATATTACTGTGACCTTTGCAGCAGTTTAGTAGTTTATACTTACATTTTAGTATAGAAATATTTAGATGCACAGGCTTTAATCAAAGTAAAGGTTATCCAGATAAGCCAAAAGTAAAAAAAAACCTAATTGATAACCTGTTAAAATGGAATTGCTTTTGAATCATAGCGGCCCACTGTATACTGTACACAGGCATCTTATCTGTACCTCACAGATGGGCAACTGTTGTATTCACCTTTTAACTGCATGCAAAATAATTTTAAGATCTCACCAGTGCTTATTGCCTCCACAACCGGTGGAGGCAGACCTGCCATTGCTGGTTCGTTATCCACTCCTGTCAACCATAAGAACGAGTCAGAGATTGTCATGTTAACACATTAACATAACCAGTATAATATGCAACCAATATAAGATGACTAACCCGATAAACAAAGTAATATTCATATTCATAGAAGGAACACTGTCTTAACTAAATGACATTTCACCCTCTCTCTGTATTAATTTAACAACACTGTTGGGTGTTCTTACTTTGTTTGGGAGCTGTAGATTCAGCCACAACCTGAGCATTTTTGGGTGCAGCAGCTGGAGAGGATTCAGGCGGTGGTGCAGCTGCTGCAGCCTCTTTAGCGGCTTTAATTTGTTCTTTCCTTTCCTCTTTCTCCCTTTCTAATTTTGCTTGTTGCTCTTTGGCAATTGTCTGTAAATCCATCCCAGATCCTCCTGCCCTTGTTGTTTTCCTCGTTGCCTTTTTACCTTTGGTCACATCTTTATCAGCTGAATTTGAGGAAAAAAGGAGGACGGGTTAATGTGTATGCACTTTAAAACATGCTATTTCATGCCATGTGCTCAGTGATAGATTAGATGAAAAGACTGTCAGCTAACTATATCACACATTATTAAATTGGCGTTTGGATATAATGTCATACCTTCAATGACAAGCCAAGCACTGCAAGATTTTATCCCTGCACAGGCACAATAAATTCCTTTATCTGCAACCATGCAGTCTTTAACCACCAGCCTGTGAATGAGCTTGTCTTCGGAAACCTCAATGTCATATTTATCACCCTGTTCCAGTGGCACATTTCTGCCAAACCACAGAATCTTGGAAAAGGGGTTTGACAAGACACACTCAAACATGGCATCTTCTCTCTCTGTTGCCTTTACTTCCTGAATTTTCACCAAGAAATCCACAATGGGGACTGAAAAATAACAAGTAATTAGTTTGTTGTACAACATATATATATATTAATCAAAATTACTGTCTTTCTTTCTACAACCTTCTTTTTGTTGTGTGCAATTGTAAAAATACTTACTTTTAAATTCAGTGGAAAACATATTGACATCCTCAACATCCAACTGGTACAGTCCGGCATCATCTGGCACAAGGTCTCTCATACTGAAAATGTACTTTTTTCCAATTTGCTTAAGGCTGTGCTTCAACTTGTCCCCCAACTCTTTTGTATAAGGAACCATTTCACCATCCTGTAGAGATAATATATATTATATGTATATGTCTACGTACATTGTTGTTTACTTTGGTATTGATGACATTGTCCTTGCATAGCATAGCTGCAGGACCATGACAGAGAAAGCAATACTTATTTGAGTTCATATTTATAGCATAACAGGATTTCATGGAAAATGTACAAACTCAGTTCCTTAGCTGCAAACATAATGGTTAAACATAAAAAATATGAATCCAAAAATGGTTGTCTGGTACTAGAAGATGACTCCTTTCCTAAAGTGGATTGACCTGTTCTGTCTATAAGAGTAAGGGTTTTATCACCTACTGTACCTTGTACAGGAATATAGAGCTGCTTGGGTCAATGAGGTCCATGTCAATTTCAAAGGATGCAGTGCCATCTGCATTGACCTTAATAGGTCTCAGGTTAGACAGGCTTTTGATGAACTGGGACAAAAACAGAAGTCATAAGAAGAAAGGAAAAATGCTTTTGCTTCAAGAGTGAACTTGTATACAATTCTAAGTGTTTGTAGTCAACATCAAACCTTATAAAACTTTCTATATGTAATTATAATTGAAAATCACAGACCTGTGCTTGTTCCTCCTCCCTTTCTTTCTTCATTTCATTCAGTTTCTTGAGCATCCAGCGAAAGTCAGTTACTCCAAACTCTGCACATATTCTCTCGTAATCTTTCTTGTCAGCACTAAGTAAAAGCTCCCAAAATTTAGGATCTATCTCTCCCTCTTTTTTCTCCGGTTGCTCAGACTTTGGGCAAACCTTGCTGGAAATGAGTATAGAGCACTTTGAGTTTAGCAGTTGTAAATCTATAGAAGATGCATTTTGATCAGTAGACTCTCAATCCCACCTTTTCCTTTTTAGAATAGTCTTAAAACCCCCCTCCATTGTTTCAGCTGCTTGTTGTTGGGCTTTTTTCTTTTTAAAACCCACTGTAAAGTGGAAAAGATGATACATTATTAATAAAACGATGCAATTAAAAAACAAACGGTAATGGAACAACAAAACAGCCTTAAGTGTATGAAGTGTCAGAGTTCCCAAATTTGGATCCAGATATGCTCAGTTGTGAATAGGTTTGGCCAAATCGGCATGCAGACTCAATAGCATGTTGATTTCATAACTTTGTGGTTGCTTTCATATTGCCATATCCACACAAAGCAAACAGTCCTTACCTTCAATAACATTTAGAACAACTGTGACCATGGCTTGTCCGTATTCATTTGTGGCAAAGCATTTATAGGTATCGGCTTGGTCTGGGGCAACGTTTGGCATCTAGAAGATAAAATGCATGCATGTAATGGAGCGTAATGGAGTATATAGTTATCATTCAAATGTATTAAATTGAATTAAAACACAATTCATAGTGTCAAAGTGGATATTGTGGTTATCGCTGAGCATTGTCTGACTACGTTTTGTAAGGATGGATGAATGGATGGGACAACGCTATATTGGTTGCGTGTGCTCCTTTTAGGTGTAAAGGATTTGACTTTAATGCTTTAATCAAACATCTTTATGTTAACACGTTGCTTTATAGTTACACTGTATCACTTGCCTCAAATGTGTGTTCGTTGGAAACTGTATCGTATTTACTCTGGTATCGTGAAGCATCAGACACATCTCCATTATTTCTGCTCCATGTTACTGTTGGTGTTGGGTCTCCAGTGACAATAGCTTTAAAAAAAGCAAACTTGCCTGTTAAAAAGGAAAGGAAATACAAAGGTCAACCATGGAAACAGTGACAAGAATATTTCTAAATATATTCTGATACATTTAGCATGAATATGGAGTAGAAATGCTTGACCAGGACCTGTTAACACCTTTGTCTTATGCAGAATAGATTTGATAATGTTGGTACGTCTGCTTTGTGTAATTCTATCTGAATCATGCAGGTTTCTTGGTGTTGAAAGGCAAGGTTGTCTTTAACCTTGGGCAAATTGAATGGATCTAATCCATTTTTTTCTGATATAAATGCTTAAATTTCATTTTTTGCTATAAAACATACCCTCTTGGATGGTCAAAGCAATTGGCTTGCGGGTGAAGTCTGGATGGCTCTTTCCATCTGGCAGCGTCTCGATAAACTGTGTAATCATCACCCCGGGGACCTTAGATTTTTTCTTGATCCCCACTGTCATCATTGGAAAATGAAATGTCAGTGACAATACGTTTGACACTTGGAGCGAGGAAGAAAAAAAAAAGAAAAGCGTAGTCGTAATTGAATCTAGCCGTCAAGCTCTGCTGTTGTTTTGAAATCAAGGCATCACCCCCACATAAGCCATGCTGTAAGCACATTCTAATACTTGACATTTTAAAGTGATAATGTTACCGAGTTTATTATCACTCGAGGTTATACACTATATATGTAGGTGGCTGTGGTGTAGGTAGGGCTTGTGTGTTTGAGTTGGGTTTATCTCATGCCTTCATGAGCAGTAGTTTCCTAAGCCTTCTTTCACTTCTTTACTCCTGCAGTTTTCTGCACATTTTAAAGAGCACATGCACCACATATCAGCATGATAGCAGCACAGGATTAGACTTGTGTGCATGTCCTGTCAGCGAGCTTCTGTTCAGTTTGTTTTTAATGCTTTGAAATCGTATGCAGCTGTTTATGCTTTTCTGTCAAACAAGGCGGCACCCTAAGTTCACAGGTTTATTGCCTTACGTAAAGAAAACCAGAGAACAGAGCATTTTCAGGTGATCTCTCAAACAAAATCCATTTGAGACAGATTCCTGTAGTATATATAAGGGTTGATTTTTATTAAAGAAGTTAATTTTCCCTCCACATTCACGCATTTGATTTGGTTAACACTTCTGTGTTGCACATTCGTTTTGGAATAATTAAACAAAAATGGTAAAACTTGTCAAGATTTGCCCACACAGTGTTTTGTCAGTCGATACTCTTCTCCAGTGCGTCTAATAAAAATCATGTAACACCATGGTGCTCACCTTGGCCAGTGGCTGTCCCATCTGTCACTTTTGATTTTCTGATCATCTCGGGCCGTTTGATTCTTGGATGGATTCTTGGAAAGAATGGGGGGGGGGGAGAGAGATAATTAATTTAGGAAATATAAACACATTAACTTCAGTGTTGTTAATTCAAATAGTACTATCTGTTTTTTTTACTATTTGGCTTTGAGAGGTGTGACCTAGCTTTCATTAACCCTAAACACTAAAGACCTTAGTATTTTAGGGTTAAATTATGTGCAGGAAAGTGCAACGTTTGGTGATGTTTGTAAATATTTTCCTTCAGTTTAACAGCTACAAGCTGTTGTGGGGTTTGATCCTAAATGCAAATCATCTTTCTCCTGGGGACTGATTAGCTTCAGATAAATTCAAGAAGATAGGAAGATTAGAAATGTAAAACCTATTAAGAAAGTTCTTAAAGGAAATACTGTGACGGGAGACAATTTCATACTGTTAATACACAGCAAAACGCACAGAATATGGCCACCATGTATGTGCATGTCATGTAGCTATTGCTCTATGCTGAGTAATGAAATTAATTAAGTAAGAAAAAAACAACTTTGTAGGAATAGCTGAGAGTTCTTATTAACTGCATCTCATTACTGTGTGCAGCATGCTGGCGTGGTGTTTAAATGATTACGTGCTTATCAAATTCACATTTTTATGATCTGTCAGATCCATTCGCAGCAGGGATCTATGCTAGTACACGGCTTTCATTACCCACATGATTGCTATTCTTAGAATGACAAATGTCACTTCACAAAAATAGACTGAACATTAATTTTAATTGATTCAGTGTTGCTGGGGCTTAAGAGGATTTGCAGAAATGTTAATATTTTGTTAGAGCATTAATACATAATTGCAGGAATTAGATATTTTTGTCAGTACTGATTTTAATAAAGATGGTGCTGTATAAAATGATATGAAACTAACAAATTCTGTGAATAAATCCACTTTTTACCATCACTATGGTTGAAGGGATCATGATGTGATGGCTTTTTACCTTTTATGTGTTTGTCCTTGTTTTTTTACATATCTTGAGAAAAATCAGCTTGAAATATTTTGTAATGAACGGAACACATTTTACAAAACTGGGAGACTTAAGTGAGACATGTTTTTGAGTCATACTGAATGTAACTTACAAAATTAACCACATTTAACTCAGGTTTGATTTTTGCCTTCGTCATTATGTTCAGTCATCAAAAAACAAAACAAACAAATATTTAAAAAAATGTCACTAGAGCAACAGGATGACTTCTAAAACTGGGATACATTATTTAGTATATTATGTTGAGATTGTTGGTGCTGTCAGCCAAAACAAAGCCTGATAGTAAACACGCCTGTTTATCTCCCCTTAAATGGGGCCACATTTGTAAGGAAGATTTGTGGGTTGAGCAGCAGAGTTGAGTGTGTGGGTTACATAGTTTTTAGTCTGATTACAATGTAATTTAAAAAATTGATGGGGGTTGCATTCTTACAGAAATTTTAAGTTAGTCATTCCCGTTGCCAGGGTGTGCTCTTGAAGTTGGATGCTTCGAGTAGATATGAGTCACTACTTATGAAAATCTGTGCTCTGTAAGCTATATACTCTATAGAGCAAATAGTGTGGCCCGTGTCTTGTGTCAGGACCAGTTAGGAGTGCAACTAACTGCTTTTTGACTCTGTGGCCTGTGTTGAATTTTGCCCAGCTGGAATAAACTGTTTGATGTGTCAGTGCACAGTACGGTTCACAGTACAGAGCTGATGTTCCGAATCACTGATGTAATAGCAGGGAGGGATGGAAGACCTATACAGCTGGTATAGCAGCCTCCAGTAACCCAACTGTGTACAGCTCTTTCACATCAGTGCAAACAAGCGAAGAAACAGTTTCTGAATATGTGAGTGACTTGACTAATCAGCATAATTTTGAGTTTGTGTAGCTCTATGCTGTTGCTGAATATGTAGACACATTTAATTTATATTTCCGACGTATTTGACACACAAACCTTGTACATCCCGGTATAGACACGTGTTATTCTAGGGTTTCAACACTTCATGGCTGTTGGAAGATGAGAAAACCGGACGGCGATATGATAGTCTGGCGTTATGTGGCACGATAGGTCACATGCCACATAAAACTGAACATCACATCTTGCACATCTTAATATGCTTGTAAATCACTGGATAATGTCGAACTGAGGTGAAACTTTCTCAGTATAGCAAATTCAATCACTATAGATTACCACATTTTGAGGTTCATGGGCACAAAAAATATTTAATCTGTCTTTATTATTACCGCTTGATATGTTTACTTATGATAATGGCAACAAATTAATGATGAGGTGTTTAAATTTTAAAAAGCAGGCCGTGTATATATAACAGAAAATGGTTATTGCTAAATATAATGTTAAGCCAACAAGCTTTGGACTGCGTGCTGTGAGAGTTGTTTTTAGGATTCATATGGGCTTGTCTTGATGTTAACGGCACCAACTGCTTCTGTGACTGGCACTGAAATCCAGTAAGGGACGTATACTCAGAGGCTGAGAGCATCATAAAAATGATTAAAAGCATGTTACTGTGAAGGGCATGTTTAGAAAGCATGTGGCTATGAGTGCAGTGGCTTAGAGTGTCGGGCTTGCTTAAATTAGGTTTTTCCAGAGTTGCATTATGAGTTGCGTTGTACATTCATGCATTTTATTTATTTGAATCTTTGAGGACCCATAACTTAAAAAGATGAATGGATGAAAAATGAATAGGGCAGATTAGAGTAAATTAAAATTAAAGGTACTAGTAATGAGTAATGATGCTCCCAAAGCGATGATTCTTGGTTCGAGGTGTAGCCACGAAGGTGTCAAAGTTGTCTCGATGTGACAGTACAAAGGTAAAATTATGAGTATTGACGCTATTTTGCCAACTTGAACTCTTGTAAGTTACTGTTGCAGTTTGAAGGATTTGCATTTTTCTTGCATTTTCTAAAATTTTGGGAAAACCTTTTGAGTTCTATCTGTAAAATAAATAAATAAATGAAATGCATATTTAATTAAACATAGAAGAATAATAAGGAAACATCTTTAATATGCTTGAAATAATGTTGATGGTGGAAAACTGAAGCATCCTTTTAACAAGTCACCTCAGTTGTGTTTACAGGAAACCATTTGCATAATCTGTCACATTGACTTAGTGTTATCTTTAAAAGTGAATATGGCCTAGAATTGAGTGTTAAACACTACAGTCATCTCTTAATACTTAACACCTTCATCTAAGCTGGTGCTGTATATAAGATGAATGGTGAACTCACCTCAGTACTCCTGGGATCCTGTTCGGTGCTGCTGCTTCCCAGGCTGATATTCGAGTGTTGCCTCCCTGGTCTACAAGATATTAAATCCGTACAGGAATGCCAATGACTCTGCGACAAGCTCCCGCGTTGTCAGATATGGTGCCTGCCAAGGAAGGGGATTGCTGTTTTTGTTTTTGGCACAAATGACAACCTCTAGAAAGGAAGAAGAAGGAAGGCCAAAGCTGACTGCAAACCTTGCGCTGCGATGACCATAACTGGCCTCTTGCTGACAAATACATAAGCTTCCTCAGGAGATTTAGTCTGAATGAGATGAGTAAAAATATGAATATTTTTATGATCACACATACCACTATGAAATTGACTTTATAAAATTCTCCCTAAATTGTCATTCTGTTATTCTGACCCTTTCACCCATTTGTGCAGATCATTTAGATATATTGAACTAATAATGTGGTTGGACGTGCACGCATTTATACAACACTGTGGCGGGCAAGGCAGATGACCCCAATGTAGGACAACCGAGGCGAAAAGCTTGATTCAAATTAAAGCTTTATTTACTTGAGTTGAACACAGGGCTGGTTGGAAGCCAGCATACACACTTGTAACTAAAACTTGACTAACCAAAAAGACCAAAAGCAGAAACTAGAATCCAGGATGGGAAACACACAGTGGGAACAGAAGACGACTGACGGAAAACAATGATGAGGACACAACAACGAGAGGAAACACAGGACTTAAATACAAGAGGGTTCATGAGGGGGCACAGCTGAGAGCACAGGTGAACAAAATTATACTGATGACACAAAGTAAATTAAACAGAACACAACACATGGGGAACAGAAGACTTTCAAAATAAACTAGATGAAGACAGGAATGCAGACTTGAAGTACAGCACCGGGAAAGACCAAAAACAACAACTAGAGGTGGCAAAAGTACTTTTATTCTGTACTTAAGTAGAAGTGTAAGTACTTGTGTTAAAAATAGTTGGTTCAACTTCTTTATTCAAGTAAAAGTAAAAAAGTAGAGGTTCTGAAATGTACTCAAAGTAAGAAAGTAAAAGTAACTTTGCTGGATGTTTCTACCAGCTATTTTTATGTAAACTGAACCCAATTAAATATGACATTTCTTAAAAAAAAAGTCTTGAGCCACTCCCTTTTTTTTTTTTACTTTTCTTTGAAAATGGGAAATAGATGCATTGATTTATTGAAAGATGTACAAACATACTGTACATGGATATCCAGTATATGAGACAATTGAATGCAATTCTGGAAAGCTTGAAAGTCAGTATTTGGTATGACCACCTTTTCTAACACAGCCTGAACTCTCTTAGGCCAACTTTCTGGTAATTTCTTGAAGTAGTCTTCAGGAACAGTTCTCCAGGCTTCTTGAAGGACATTCAAAGCTTTTTGAATGTTGGCTGCCTTTTATTCTCAGTCAAAATGATCCTGTGGCCTTTAGGGAGTGCATGATTGATGGTGTTCCATCATGTGCTTTTCTATTCCGGTATGCTTTAGGCAGTGTTGCCAATCACACACTTTCCAGATGGTGTCAAATGGTAGATCAAAATCTGGCGGTATTTTTTCTGCATTTGTGATTCCATCACATTTGACAAGATCCCCATAGTTCCACAGATTCATCTCTTTGTAAGATCAGTTGCCATAGTTTTTTAGTCCAGTTCTTATGTAGTTTGGCATATGTCAATGTTTTCGCTCTTCTTTCTTAAGAATGGCTTCTTGACAACCCCTCTTCCATTGAGACCATTTCTGATCAGGTTTTGATGAATAGTAGGTGGAACACCTGAAGGACTACATACATCTCTCAGGTCCTGTGTCAGGATATTTGTTGGATTTTTTTCCTGTTTCTTTTTATTTGCTAGATAGTTTTGTTTCTTTTAAAGCCTGACACTTCTTTTGTCCGCCAGTTGTCCAATTCCCTGAAGATGAGGTTTCAGCTAATAGGTCTTTGGAAATCACCTTGCTTATACAAAAATACTATTTAATGCCTGTCAAACTGTGTTATCTTTGTCATTTTTCATGGATTCAGCTAAATTATTCAAAGGTCAGTGTTCAGTTTAGCATACAAAAAGGAAAGAAATAAACTTCTGAAATGATCAGGCATAAGAACTAGACTGACAATGAGTGAAAAAGTAGTGAATGTCTATAGAAATGCTTTGAAAGGCCCTAAAACCTGGAGAACTATTGCTCAGGACAAAAAAATACACCAAGTCTGGCTCCCTGGATGTCTGCCACTGTCATGGTTACAGGATCTTGTTCAGGGAGGTGGTCTGCTCTTAGATCTGCTCGCCACTGAGTATTGCTGGTATGTGCTACTTCCTTCTCCCATCTGCACGCTTGTCTTTGTCACATACATCACACCTTTCTACAGGTCTGATACTGATTTGACCTTATGGTATCATATTACCCCCACTTTCATCTCAGACTGCTGGCTTACTTGTGGTTTCAAGGATAATTAATAATGGAATGTGAAACAGCTCTCAGGCCCCTCTTGTGTGGAACCAGGTCCCAGTTTGGCATGTGTGAATTTTCCCAGTCAAACAAATGTTTAATGCTTAAGATATCTAATCTTAATATATTCTAGGTCTGTAGTACTTAAATATATTATAACATTTTCTTTTGGTAAAGAGAACAGTTTTTGAAAACATTGTGTCTTATGTTTATGTAAAGATAAATGTCATCCCATACATGAGTCAAAATTCAGCATATTGTTTATATCATCCGGTATTCTGTGGTCTTTCTCAAGGATTGCATTAACAGAATTAAGTTGTAATTTATGCTACACAGCTGCAAGTAAGAAAATGTATTGGCAGGGATTTGTTGAAGTAAGCTTATAGTAATATACTTATGAAATAAGAACAAAAAAAGCCTGATATTGATCCACTAACAACTCCTATTGACCCCAAATAAAAAATACACTCCATTAATTAGACATAAACAACAACTATACCCACCACAGACCTGCATTTGACAGGTTCACATCACTCATTCTCTAGTATTTATTATTTAGTATTTGAATGGACTTAATTAAGCACGTGGCTTAATAAAGTAAAATAGTCAACTACATTGGTTCAAGGGCGGGAATTTTTCTCGGCAGACAATATGAGTGCCAGATGCTCTCGTAAAATGAAATAAAATTAATATTGTAACCTAAGTAATATATTATTTGATATATCAAATTTCCTTTCAAATTCATACAAATTTTGTGATGTTCAAGTCTTGCACTTACATGCTCTTCTCTGTTATGTTTACACCGCAATTGTGTGCAGTTGTGATAGATATGAGCACAGAAACAATAAAATGAGAGCAATGAGTTTATCTCTGCACAATCTACTTTTCATTATTCATTCGTTATAAATTTCAGATGCAATTTTTTAAAATCTGGATTTATGGTAAATTTTTATTTCACTGGCAATGGTGGGTTACCTTTTTTTTTCAATAATGTAAATACGGTAATTTAGCTACTTTTTAATAAATAATATCTTGTTTAAGGCA
>VOQJ01009329.1:38893-49685 GCA_015052665.1 Apistogramma diplotaenia
ATGCAATTTTTTAAAATCTGGATTTATGGTAAATTTTTATTTCACTGGCAATGGTGGGTTACCTTTTTTTTTTCAATAATGTAAATACGGTAATTTAGCTACAAAATCAGAAAAAATCTTCCATCCATCCTCTGACCAGTGTGAATGAAGGCAAAAGGGCACAAATATCAGACTACGATAAAAAACCAAAACGTGAGAGCCCTGCAGGCTGGGGAGTATCACCGTGTTTCCATTAGTAACTACTCAACCTGCCACGTCTTGCTGCGTTTCCATTACAATTGAGTACCACCTCAGTGTGGGCGGAGTTAATATAGCAACGCGGGCAGTAGTCTCTGACATTTAGTCTATACCAAAGAAGGTTAGACTCACCTTCAGCTGTGTTTACAATCTGATCACCACCAACAAAAGTCGGCTCCTCAGTACCACCAGAAAATGCTTGAAGTCACATGGTCTGATCTTGCAATATGATTGGTTCTAGGGACACGGAGGCATTCACTGGCAATGGGGAATCACGGTTGGAGGCTTTTGATAATTCAGACTAGTCAGAAATTGGTATTTAATGGGTTATGACGATTGTTGTATAGTACAGTACAATCCAGGATAGAAACCTCTGGCTGACTGGATGTGGCCCACAGGCCGCCAGTTGATGTTCCCTGATGTATGGAATATGATAATATGCACTAAGCAATTTTTTTTTTTTTAGTTTAGCCAACAAGGACTGCTTTTCTTTTAATCTGCTTTCATTAATATTATTTTTTTAAATATAAATCAGCTTTTGACTGGATGGTGAAATAACAGTACTGCTGTTTCCAAGTAACTTCCCTGCCTTCACTCCCTCAGGGTAGCTTTACTTAAAATGAAATGCATATCATGAATTCTGACTGTATTACATCTATTGTTTCTGTTCTCAGTCAGTACAATGCAGTTCTACATAGCTGCTTTTGACTTGATGTTGCTTTATACATCAGAAGGAATGTTGGAATATGGTATTGTCCTACTTTACAATTTAAAACATCACACAGATTGTATGTATTTTTTTTTAACTAAATGAAAAGGTTTTATTTTGAACAAACTCACTACCTTGAGGGTATTCACTTCACTAGATGTTGGGAGTCATTCAGACTTATGATGGAGTCAGGGTTGGCACTATAGCTGTCCACTTATTGTGGTACCACAATAACAGAGCTAGGCTCTGTCTGAGCATGATCGCCCGTGTGTGTGTACTTCAAGCCGTTTAATAAAAGTGGATGTATGACACAGGAACTATGACTGTTCTCATCCACTGGAAGGTGATATGAGAAGCTTGATGGTGTTGAAGGCATTTATTGCAAAAGGTCACGAAAGTCAGAAGCTTTGAATGCTACCCTCCAAAACAATGGTGACTCGAGCTCAAATTGCACAGCAGTCTGAACCAAGGTAGCTCCATCTGTGTGTTAGCAGCACTGTTCATTGTTTTTTTATTCATTTTCATTTAAATGTATAATGCATCACCCTGCTTAGTTAGTATAATTAAACTACAGTGAAGTGGTGGAAACTTTTCCCACGTTATTTCATTCATTCTGCTCAGTCACAAGCAGCTATAAAAACTGTAGCAATATGAATTGTGGATGAAAATATGTGAGCAGAATAAGACTGAGTACTCTCTCATTTTCCACGTTCTAGATTTACTGAAAATAAATTAAATCTCAAAAATGAAACGTCAAACAAAACAAATGTTGGAAGGATCCTGGAGTAACATTTCAAGTTCAAAGTCTGAAACACTATCAGCTTTTAAAAACGTGCACTTTCTCTCGCTTCCTATCAGCAACTTATTTTAGTTGTAATCAGGAAAGAAATGCCACTGTAGAAATATTTATTTCTTGTATTGTAATATTCTGTCATATTGTTGACAATATAGGACTGTGACTGTATTTACATTTAGATGAACCTGAAACGTACCTTTTCTTGCTCATGTAGTTTCTTCACTATCCAACAAAAATCAGTGGCTTCATGCTTTTGACAGATGCTCTTGTAGTATTTCTTGCCTGCACTCAGTTTGCAAACGTGTCAGAGATGTCTGGCTTTGTTTTTGTCTTCAGTATAAGCCACCAAAGCAGAACAAAAAGTAATGGTATTATTTGTTGATGTACTTCCCCCTTTCACATTTTATAAGTATGTTTGATATTTTCATGTTTGACAAGGGGGGCAATAATATAAACAGCAGCATGTTTGTAATGTTCATCAAATAAATAACTTACCACATTCATAATAAAGGAAATGAGTTTTGTACCTGCTGTTAATTGTTGCTTGACTCTGTTTATACTTAAAATATTCTAAAATGGATGGTATTGGAGTGAATTGAAACCAATGTAACTTATCTTTTAAAATTTGCTTTTGATTTGTTGAAGGAACAGTGGGAAAAGAATAAAGCACTCACCTGTGAATGTTGCGCTCATGTTGCAACATTAATAGTTGTTACTTCATATTCATTTCTGGCAAAGCAGCTTCCATGAAAATTTAATAGGATGTGATTTTTTTTTCTTACTGTAGTGGTACAAATTGGGCATGTACATTCAGTTGCCAATTTGTTAGGTATACCTGTTCAACCAGTCATTAATGTAAATGTCTGATCAGCCAATCACACGGCAGGAACTCAGTGGATTTAGGCATGTAGGCATAGTTTGCTTCATGCTGATAGGAAGGCACCAGTCACTCAAAAATGTACAAAACATCAGACCTTGAGGCAGATGGGCTGCAGCAGCACCACACCAGGTGCTTCTTCTGTCAACTAAAAAACAGGAATCTCTGGCTGCAGTTTGCACAGGCTCACCAAAATTGAACAAAAACAGATTGGAAAGATCTTGCCTCATCCAGGGAGTCTTGATTTCTGCTTTGTCATTCAGATAGTAGGGTAAGAATTTGGGTTTAAACAACATGAAAGCATGGATCCATTTTGCCTTGTATCATCAGTTCAGGCTGGTGTTATGATGTGGGGGATATTTTCTTTCTGGACTTTGGCCTCTTGGTACAATAATTTAAACGGCAAAGGTTACCTGAGTATTGTTGCTAATCATGTACATCTCTTAATGGGTACAGTGAACCCATCTTCTAATGGCTGCTTGTAGCAGAATAATGCTACATAGTTCAAATAATCTCTCTGGTTTCTTGAACATGACCATGTATTCACTGTACTCAGAAGGCTCCCACATTTCTCAGATCTCAATCCAATAGACCACCTTTGGGATGTGGTGGGACAGGATATTCACATTCAACAAATTTAGACAATTAACCGATCCATAAGGTTTGAATTCTGTTTGTAGTGTTAATAAGTCACAAAATGTTTCTCATTGTAGATTTCTGCAACTGTCCATTTATTCAGCTCATCAAATATGGAAAAATTCAAATGCAAATGAATTTAAAAAAGGGAATTTTTTGAGTATTTAAAGCATGATTTAAAGTAGGTTAATTTTGCTTGTACACATGTTGTCATGGTCCTGGGCCTGTGACCTGGTGTTTTTAGTTCTTTGGGCTTTCATCTTTTATCATTTAATGTTTGCCTGTGTCATTATGGGTTTTTGCAGTTTTGAGGCTGTATGTTTCTGGTTTGGTTTAATTTTTCTGAGGCTTATATGTCATAGTTTATTGATATTTATTCTGTATTAAGTCTGTATTTTTGTCTAGTCATTTCCTTTTCTATTTTGCCAGCCCTTGTCCTGTGTGCATTGTGTTTGCTTTTGTGTCCCTTGTTCACTCAGGTGCTGTTCACCTGTGCCCTGTATTCCTATTTTCCCGATCTGTTTCCTTTCTCCCTAATCGCCTCCTGTGTGTATTTAGTCCTCAGTTTTTTCTGTTCCTTGTTGTGTCCTTGCTCATGGAAGTGTGGCTTTTGATCCAGTTTTCCTGTCTACCAGCCAGTGTTTGCTGAAGTGCTCCTTGCCTCTGGATGTTTTTGAAGAATCAGCAATAATACTGTATGTTTTCTTTTACTTCAGTTTGCCTTCAGAGTTCTGCATTTGGGTCCACTCTCTGCCTGCCACACTGTCCTCATGATACATGTAATGTCAACAGAATGCTGTATAGCAAACGCTCAAGTAAAAAACAGCATCAATGCCTCTGCTCACACTATACTTATGCCCAGAGTCTTTCTTCATGTATATGATCCCATTAGTCCAATGACAATATACTGATAGCTAATTAAACTCTTTTAAATTTAATTATAATTAATCATCTTGAGGTCTGTCATTTGATGAAGGACCTGCATAGTTAACAGTTTTGCATGCTTGATGCGCTGCTGTGAGGCTATATTTATCAGACAGATGGCTTTTGAAGGGTGTTGTGAGTAACTTGATTCTTGTGTGACATCAATTTTGTTTGAAAGAATTTAAAGTCTCAGAAAACAGTGTAAACCGCAAAAGGAACATGGTAAATATAAACACCTAAGTGCCCTTGGCATTAGTTCAGTTACTTTATCTTATTAATGGCATTAACATTGAATCTAATCAGTTTCTCTCTTTAATTACTGCATAAGTAACAATATACTGTATCTCTTTGACATGCCATTTGTATGTTTGCAATATACAAAGTTTTCACAATTATGTTTTTCTAAAAACATGAATAAGGCTTTTTCGGACAGTTATGCAAAGTAAATTTGCAGCAATACAAACTACAACATACAAGTCCAGTCTAATTCGATTTTTCTACTTGTATGTTCTTGGTCATTTTACTCACCATATTTTCAACAAATTACTACACTTTGTTGTCTGTTGTCAGCCAGGTTCCAGTCTGAGATGCAGTAAAGCCTTTCAAAGACACTCAGTGCAACCTTTAATCACTGCTGTTTGAGACTAAACTATGTCACCCAACATTCAGCATTTATGTTTTTGCTCCGGGTTTAACTGAGCCTTTCATATGTATTGACTCCAAACTTGGAATGATGACTAACCCACTCAAAATATGCTCAAAGAGGTAATACATAAAACACTGGACATAGATTATTGTTCATAAAGTTTCATGAACATCAGCAAGTGGCATGCTATTTCAAGGCTTGACCCCGGGCCACAATAGTCTGTGGTCAGGGATGCACCGTACATTTTTATTAATGTTCTCAGTTATGTGTCAGTCAGTGACTTGCAGGTTAGATTAAAAATTCATGTCACAATGCTGTTTGAAATATTTATTTACATCAAACCCACACATTTTCATACTGGTGTCATTTTATGACAACGGTAACAGTATAATGTAGATATCTTGATAGCTCGCTATTGTCTACAAACAGCTACTACACCAAATCATCTTGCATCTAAAAATCAATTAAAACAAAAGTAATTTTTTATCCAGTTTAGATTAATACCTTTAAAATAGTACAATTGGTTAATAAATTATTGCTCTCCAGTTAAATACTGTATATTGTTTTATACAGTTATATTTAAATATTTCATTTTTACTAATGTTAGTGTTGACATCAAACATACACAATGTGCTGATGATATTTATTTAAGCAATATTTGCAGGCTCAAGGCTTTGTTACTTTTACTTTAGATAAATGTTGGCCTTTTTTGGAATTTGTAAATCAAACAGGCAAGGCATCACTACATTATGAAAAAAAACGGTTTCATTCTACACATGCCAGTGCTCACTTAACTCCAAACAACATGGCATATCAATTACTAGCAGCTTGATTTATGCTGGCCTTTTAGATCAATTCTTCCATCTTCACTGCGTTCATTTATTCTGTAAAGAAAAAGTAAAGCAGTTGTTAGTGTCTGACTTCAAAAATCACCACTATATGTATATTCATGAAAATCAGTGAAAAAAAAAAACTACATGTGCATTTTTCTGAAGAGGACATATTAGGCCATTTTCCAGCTCAGCTCTATCACAAGAATAGGTATGCATGATTCACACTTCCAAATTTTTCATTTTCATCCTATACTGGGCCTTTACACAAAGAGTTTTAATGCTTGTCCCTTTAAGACCTCCCTTCCAAGGCTTCACAATGGACTCATTCTATGAGCATTGTAAAGTTCTGACAATAAACTGGAAATGTAGCAAATGACATCTGACATTATACAATACCAGTCAAATGTTTGGATACGGGTTCTGTATACTATACTGATAATACCCCATAATCATAATGGCAGAATATAAGGAAAAGCACGATACAGCTCCTGTAAAGACTTACCTCTGACTGTGAGTTTAGTTGAAGACTCTGCCCTTCCCAAAGAGTTTTCTGCAACAACCTTGTACTCCCCGGTGTCTTTAGATCCAACCCTCAATATGAGCAGAGAGCACACTCCGCAGGTGTTGGAGATCAAATAGTTAGTGTTTGTATTCAGACTGACATTGTCGCGGAGCCATGTTACATGAGGTGTTGGATCCCCTTTTATAGCACAAGTCATATAGCATTCGTACCCTTCAGGAGCTGTGTGCGTTTTCAGTGCAACAATGAACTTGGGAGGACACTGGAGATTACAGGGCTTTGATTCTGGCATTTTCACAGTGAATTTTTCTGGAAGAAAGCAAATATGCATTGCACCAATCAGAAATGCATTCGTTTAACATCAGGAAATGTTTTAACATGGACCTGATAATGGAACTACAACAGTATAATCAGAAATGGATGATGGACACTAGTCCTAATTATATACTAGAGTTTGTCATAATCATACAGCAAACATGGAAACAAAGTTCAAACTCTGGAGGGTCTCATATCAATCGATAGACCACAAAAACAGACAAATGGATGCCTTACAGATGATGTATGCCAGTTGTGCACACTATATGTGTGGCCCCATAACATCAGTGCCAGAGTAAATTAAAAACAGTGAAATAGCTCGGGTCACAGATGGTCCAAGTTATTTTGTAGCTGCAGTGCTTTTGAGTGATTTAGTTGTTGACATGCAAGTACTACATTTTCTTAAGGCTATCCTCTTCAAAATTGTAGTTCTTTCTCAAACTAGCATATGCATTCTTAGACCTTGAAGCCATAAACCATGTACATACCTTTTTTGACAGGAATCAGCCACTTAGGTGATTCAGCGGGTTTAGAGGAACCCATATCATTCTTTGCATAGACTCTGAACTGGTATTCTCGACCAGGCATTATATTACACGCTGTGAATCTGTTGTTGAAGATTCGATCTCCAATAGTGTTCCATGTTCTTTTGCTCGAATCACGTTTGGTCACCATGTAGTGAAGCCTGTCATCACGTTTCTCATCTGGAGATTGTGTCCATGAAATGGTCACCGTGCCAGTCACATTTTCATCCAGCTCCACAGGGCCTGGTGGCTTGGGCTCATCTAGAGTTAAAATAAAAACGTTTTTATTTTTATTTTGCCTACAGCATATGGAATGGAAGTTTTCTAGTAAGTGCAAGATTATAGCAAACACACCTGTGACTCTAATTTCAATGCTGAATGTTTCTTGACCAACTACGTTCTTGACAATGATTGTATAGATTCCAGTATCTGAGCGCTCAGCAGAAGGAATGAGAAGCTGGGATGTACCCTCTGCATTGCTGATGGTCACTTTTTTAGAAACTGGTACTCCATCTTTCAGCCAGATTACCTCTGGCCAAGGTGAAGCCTACAAGGTTTAGTTTGCAGGAAGATACAATGAGATCCCTATATACCTGTTGCCACAAATAAAAGTTTTCCAAGTTATTACCTCAAAGTTGATATTGAATCGTGCCGAATTTCCTGCTCTCACCACCATGAAACTCTTGATTTTGGCATCAGTGAATCGTGGCCTCACTAGGCAAACAGCAGCATCAACATTAGTCATTTATCATTTTAAAAATTTAAATAAAAAAACAAATGTGCAGGAAAAGCTACAAAAATACCTTTGTGTACAGTTCTATGTATTTTACAGTGCAGCGATATTAATTGAATGGTCCAATTAAAGTTGTGAAAGTTTGGAAATATAAAATTTGTTCATATTCATACATGTAAACAACACAAACCATACTTTTTTTTTTTTTAATTAGTCTGCTTGTGCAACAATACATTGCTCCCAGCTGTACTGCTAGAGTACATTTGGACCACTGATCTGGTTCTGACCACATAAAAGTGTGCATTTGTATTCTGTACCTCTTCGACTGTGACTCTTACTTGAATTTCATTCTGGGACGAAGTTGCAGGAAGGCAAATCTAGCCAGTAGTTTGGCGGTGAAGGATGAATATGAAAGTGAGGACAAGATTTGCGCTCAGAATCTTTAGCACATTACAGTAAAACTTGCTTTTGACAGTCCCTTTCCTTGGGGATAAATTCACAGTGCACAGCCCCATAAATGTGGAGTAAAACTACATGCATACTCTTTGGTCGCACTCCTGAAAACTACAGTAGGAGCTCTTCCATGGAAGGCTGCTGTCTGGTCTTCTGTGTCTCTAAGCTGGAAACCTAGCACTTGTCACCAGTAATGAGACTCAGGTTAAAGATAGGGATAGTGTGACAGAGAAGATGATGTCTTCTCTCTGAACATGATGAAACTGCAAATGCACACCTACAGCAGTCTGAAGGAAACTTCTGTGGAACAATTCAAATGCAACAGGAGCATGGGAAGCACTGGTTGTATTGATGCTCAAGGAAACTATCTTAACATAGGCGGCAGCAAAATTTTAATCTAGTACTTTTTTTTAATATGTGCTATTACCAAACATTTTGATTTCAGCTTTTATGCTTGTTATTAGTTTTCTGGTTATGCAAAATTCTAGTATGTACAACTAGCTGCAGCTGTATTCTTAAATTGAGTCATGTGTTACTTAATGGAAACAAAAAATAATGATGAGTGCTCTGCAATCACAGGACAAAATGTAACATTTGGGCACAAGTCATTTAAAAGTACATTTTCTCACCAGGAGGGGGCATAGCGATATGGTAGTTATCCAGTTCCTGTGGCTCTCCGTTGCCTCCTTCATTGATGGCGATAACTCTTACCCAGTACATAGCCATTGACTTCATGCCTTTCACTGTATAGGAAGTCATGGTTATTGCGTTCAGATTACAGCGATCCCACTCTGTGTTTTCTGCAAGTCTGATCTCCACAAAATATCCCTTTGCTTCATCTGCAACCCCCTCAATGTCCTTGGGTTTTGTCCAAGACAAGGACATTGTTGTGTAGGTGGAATCTGTCACTTTAAAGTCACTGACTTTACCAGGAGGCTCTGTAAAATATGATTCAAAGACAGTCAATTTTTTGTACACAATGCTAAATATAGTCTAAAAATGTCAGCAGTATCAAATCCACCTACTTTTAGGGTCTCTGGCAAACACAAATTCTGAGGGTGTACTGAATTCACCAGCTCCAGAGTTATTGATTGCAGACACACGGAATTCATACTCCATGCCCTCAACCACGTCTTTCACAGGAAATTGCTTTGCTGTATAGGAAAATTTTTGTAAATCATAAAGACATCATTGTTATGCTGTCAAGCTATTATAACATAAGCAAACAGACTGTGTGAATAGTAACCTCTAATCATCTCATCGGGTGGATTGACAGGGCCCCATAGGTTGCTGCCCTTCTTGCGTTTCTCAAGGTTGTATCCCAGAATACTGGTTCCTCCAGTGTCAGCAGGAGGAGACCAGGAGAGGGTGATACAGTTTTTGAAGGCACTGACAACCTTGGGTGCTGATGGAGGTCCAGGGTATGCTGTATAAACAAAAATCATTTTTTTCATTGTCGAAAACATTTGTGAATAGGATTTTATGTGCTTTTGGAAAGTTTACCTTGAGAATGATACAAAAGCTCAATTATAACCACAACTTTGCTATTTTAGAAGCATTAGTGGGCAATTGGAATAAAAAACAAAAACAAAAAAATGCTCCATTCTCTTCAGTTATTGAGCCAGTTTAAATTAAAATTCTTATCATACCAGAAGGCACCACAGCACCACACCACAGTCATCCTCTATAAATGAACACAGCTAAAAGCATGATGTTGTTAGTGATGATTTGTGCACAACTTTTTGTTCTGTTTTCAATTCTACAAAGACTTATTGAATAGGGAAAAATGAAAAGCATTTGCTAGTTAGCAGCAAGGTCATTAGATCCATTGTCATAAATGTAAGTTTTCTAAGTTCATTTAGAAAGTGCATGTAATTATCTCCATTCCAATTTTTGTGGAGCCTGTCATACAGCGAGAAGAGTCAGTTTTATCTTAACGATAAACCACAGCTTAAATCAGATTTTCAATATTTTATTATTATGTAAAACTTAGCTTTTAATGTTGATGACCAGGACTTTACTGACAACAGTAACAATTTAACAAGACACCAGTTTTAATAATTTTGATGATAGTTCACCTTTTGTACCAGCTTGAATGTCTTCAGTTTCCATCAGCTCACTGGTCCCCATTTCAGTCTCCACTCTGATGCGATAACAGTACCTTCTGCCGTGGTCTACATCCGTGTCCCTGTATTTGGCCTCAGGTCCAATGGGCCCCACCTTCTTCCAGGTGTTACGGCCAATTTGTTGTCGTTCAAGGATATAGTTTAATATCTTGCAGCCACCACTATCTTTTGGGGGTCTCCACTTGAATTCAATTGCAGAGGAGGCAGCTTCAACAATCTCCAGAGGTCCCATTGGAGGAGTGGGTTTATCTATTTGAAAACAAAGTATCACACAGAATATTCATCTGTGCTGATCTATAGACTTTAAGTGTGTGTGTGTGTGTGTGTGTGTGTATATCAAACAAATATGTGTGTGTGTGTATACATACCCAGTACACTAAGCTGACTTAAGGCCTCAACAGTGCCAAACTCATTTTTGAGTTTAATCTTGATTTCACCACTATCTTTGCGTTGCAGCTTCAAT
>VOQJ01009329.1:49705-66655 GCA_015052665.1 Apistogramma diplotaenia
GAGTATACATCTGTGTGGTTCTATAGACTTTAAGTGTGTGTGTGTGTGTGTGTGTGTGTGTGTGTGTGTGTGTGTGTGTATATATCAAACAAATTTGTGTGTGTGTGTGTGTATACATACCCAGTACACTAAGCTGACTTAAGGCCTCAACAGTGCCAAACTCATTTTTGAGTTTAATCTTGATTTCACCACTATCTTTGCGTTGCAGCTTCAATAGAAGCAGACGGCTAGACCCCTCTGAATGCTCTATCTTGATGTTGCTTTCCTCCGAAAGCTCTTCACCCTCACGGTACCACTGAATTTTAATCGGTTCCCGTCCAATAAAAGGCAAGTTGAATGTGGCTTTGTGTCCTTTTTTCACAGTGACAGGAGTTTTAAATGCTTCCAGTTCTTCAGCATTAAATCGTGGTGGATCTAGAATGATTAGTAAAAGACACAAACATATATTTCAAGAACTGCGATGCTTTCTAGTTATATACTTTAATAAACCTATTATGCATTGTTCTTAAAAATTTATTTTCATCATGATCTGAAGACACTGTTTAATGAATGGTGTAAATCAGGAGCAAGGAAATAGTTATTGTTTCTACCTTCAACAACAATGTCAGCCTCTGTCTTCCGCCCATCTGCTTCAAATTTATATTTTCCTGCAAATTCCTCTGTGACTTTATGAATTTTCAGCCTGTGGAAGGTTCCGTCCTTTGAAATAGTTATACCCTCAGATGATTGAATCTGGAATAAATAAAAAAAAAGCACATTGTGGCAAAACAGCAAACACAAATAAAGTAATATCTAACAAAGTGTGATCAGATAGATCGAATCTTTGATTGGACCACTCAGCCACTTTAAATTACAAGCCACATCTAACCATGCCTTCGCACAGTTCTTTATTCTATACTAATATCTCATTCTAATCCATGGCCAGTTAAGATTTGACTTAACATGCATATTTTTGGACAGTGGGATGAAGTCGGAGTACCCAGAAGAAACACTGCACAAACATCCAAACCTATCTGTCAAATAATGAACACGTTTAAGACCACTGGCTTACCTCTTCTCCATCTTTGTACCACACTCCCACACAGTCTTCCCTGCTCACTTTACATTCCAGCTCTGCTGCTTCTCCAATAATGGCTTTGCAGTCAGAAAGCCCAGCATGAAAGTGAACTCCTGGGTCTGAAGATTTATCCAACATAAAGTTAGTCATTTTAAATAACTTATAGCTCATCATCTAGTCATGTAATTCTTTTTCGTAATTGTAAATTTACAATCGCAGAGATTTGAAGATTTCCGTCCACGTATACAGGATTGCATTGTGCACATACTTACCTCCCTTTTGAAAAATCAACAGTTTGCATCTTGTTTCTACAATATTGTTTACGTATTTTTATGATGAAAATTCAGACTTGTAGAAACGAAGAGTGAGAAGAGTGCATTTTTTAATTTTACTCTTCATGAAGATGTCTTTCTTCTTTAATGCACAGCTTGTCTCATATGGCATCAGTCTTCGTCAGCTTACGCCAACTCTTGGCCCAAGAATGTCTTCACAGAGTCATTCATTTGCCTCTGTTCACTTAATTAGTCTTGGAAAGAAAGATTTACTATTAAGATATAATATGCCCCACTTGGAATTGGCCTTGGTCTTCTTGATCAGTGAAAGAGTATATCATTTTGGCTGTCTGGTATAAATTCAGTCTTAAGGAAATGTAAAAATGGCAGTCATTCTCCAAGGTCAGTCAAACTTATTTTCCGTCTTCCAGTTATGCACTGTACAGTAAGAGTGCACCTACAAAAGTCTTTCAGTTCTAGGTGAACCTGATCAGTTCTACAGTTGCCTATTGAAATAATTATCTCCAAAGCACTGATTCATCCTGAATTTGCATTTAAAGAGAAAAGCAAGAATGTTAACACTGAGCACAGATGCATGAAAGAATCACACACACGCTCGTGTGCGTGCACACACACACACACACACACACAGACATGCACACACAGCCTTTAAATACATAAAATACACGTGTAGACATAAATAAACAATACATTTTCTGCAGCTATTTAACCTGTATCTGAAAAATATAATGTATGTTCCTATTAATTTCATTGTGGTAACTTAGGGAAAATTAAGTGTATCCTATACACAAATGCATTAGTACCACAGATTTGACTGAAATTTCCTCAGTGCAAGCTCAAGGTTAAATCCACTCTTGTTGATCTGTGACCATTCTAAGAGTTAATTTATCCAATTAGACATGAAATGTACTCCTCTTCTCAATGGTCACACCCCCAGGCCACTGGAAAAGTCAGCAGTTCATCATATGACGTTCAGCAAGAGTGCTTCCCATGCAGCAGCTAAAGCAATGCCTGTAATCTTACCACTAACTGTCTCCTCGAACAGTCAGCCTTTGCTGTGCACAGCCTGAATGTTTGCCAGCTGCTGCTGGCTCCCACCACGTGCACCCTCACCATTTTCAGGAGATTCATCACTGCTTGCTGACGATCCGGTGCCATTATCACCATTGGTATCACTTGCTTCGGTTTTTTGCTTTGCAGTTTTAAGGGATCTCATCATAAATACCATCAATCCAATGTTTCTCATTTGCTGTTGGGTATGCCTTACAAATAACATTGATAAAATTAGTAATAACAAAATATTTGCATAGACAATGAAAGCAAACAGCAGGAACAACATTAACAAACATGAACTTACAACAGAATGGTGGAAACGGTGATCTCTAAATTGGATCGTGCAAGTATTCCTTGGTATCTGTGATAAATAAATAAATTAAACAACCAGAGGCATTAATATAAAAGTAAATATAATTTAAATGTTTGGATTTGTTTTTTTTTTAATTTGTAAAAGCTTTTGGGAAACTGCAATAAAATGTGTTAATCACCGTTTCCATTTATCTTTTTACATAGAAAACTTCAAATGACTGACACACACTACAAACATGAAGGCACACATTGTACACAAAAAACACAAATATAGACAATTGGAAAAAAACTTCGAAAGAGAATGTAAACTGTAAAAAGACATACATGCTAGTTTCTGAGTCCAAATGTCAAGTTTAGGTTTTAATTTCTAAACTATTCATTATCAGGTACCTACAGTAGTAAGTTAGTACTAATAATGTTTTCATCACTTGAAAACCATGTAATCTGTAGAATGACTATGTATTTTACAGTTATGATATTGAGCAATTTTCATTTTTCATTGACTTTAGTACTCAGTAAACTATCTACAGCTTGCAACCATTGACATCGCTTAGCAACAACAGGTTTTTGAACCTCCACATAGAGGTCTTTTTTCATTAAGTTTTGCTACATGTAGTACAGCGTTAATAGCTTACCTATTACTGTTTCTGGAACAAGTGGACCAGCTCTCACACGTTTCCTGCGTTTTCCTCCTTTACCTCCTCCTTCTCCTCCTCCCTCTCCTCCTTCGCCACCCTCTCCACCCTCTCCACCTTCTCCACCTTCTCCTTCATATCCTTCTTCTCCCTCTCCCTCAAATTCTTCATCAGAATCTTCAAATGAATCATAATCATCATCTTCCTCAAAATCTTCTCCTTCTCCTTCACCGCCACCGACTCCTGCTCCAGCTCTGCCTTTAGCTCCCCGTTTTCTCATGGCTGCTTCTTGTCCGCCGACACTGGCACCACCATCAACCCCGATGTCTGCACCACCAGCACCATCGGCACCACCAGCACCATCGGCACCGCCGGCACCACCAGGGCCACCAGGGCCACCGGCACCACCAGGGCCACCGGCAAGACCGCCGGCACCTCCAGCACCGCCAGCACCACCGGCACCACTTGTTCCATCTGCAGCAGAAGCACCCTGTGCACCAGCACCTCCAATGCCACCTTCAGTGGTGGTCGTCCCACTTGCAGCATCAGCTCCTTTTTTCTTACTTTTCCTCAGAGCTCCGTCCTTGCCAGCTGCTGCCCTTTTTGCTCTTGCAGCAGCCTTAGCCTTTGCTTTGGCCTCAGCAGCTGCTTTTTTAGCTGCTTCTTCTTCCTCTCGGGTTGCTGCTCCAGAAGCTTCTTTCTCTGCTTTGGCTTTCTTGGCAAGTTCCAGTTTTTCTTCCAGTTCTTTCTGATATTTTTCTTGCTGTTCCTTAGCTATTCTCATCAGCTCTTCTTCATTGCCACCTCCAGCCATGGTTGTTTTGCGACCTGCCTTCTTGCCTTTACTGGCAGGATCTTTGTCAGCTATGAAAGACATGTCAAATGTATTTGTAATTTTCATTTGATTTATAAAATTTTGGATTTGAATGAATAATTAGAATTCAATGACTAATTAAATAATAATTCAAAAAGAAATACAATACTATATTTTTTCTCACCTTCAACTATAAGCCAGGCATTGCAAGATTTGATTCCTGCCACAGCAGCATAGATGCCGGCATCCAAAGGCATACAGTCTCGCAGAATCAGTTTGTGGATAAGTTTATCTTCAGATACAGTAATTTCATGTTTTTCATCATTTGACAGAGGAGCGCTTTTGCCATACCATTTGATCTCATTCATTGGTGCGGTTAGGACACACTGAAAGAGGGCATCCTCTCGTTCCTCTGCCTTGACCTCTTGTATTTTGACAGCAAAGTCAACTGGAGGAACTGAAAATATTTGAAAAAGACACAAAAGAGTCCGATACAAACTATTACAATTCAGTCAATCCATTTTCTGAACTGCTTATGTTGCTCATGAATGCTCAGAGCTGGCCATCTCAAATTTTAATCAAAAGCAGAAACAAGATTTATGTATAAGTAATCATAAAAGCAGCTAAATTTACTTAAACCTTATCTAGTTTAATCACTTGATTAACACACAGACCTTTAAAATCAGTGGAGAATACATTGACACCCCCAACATCCACTGAGTAGAGTCCAGCATCTTCAGCGCCTAGTTTTTTAATTGTGAAAATGTATTTTTTTCCAACTTGTTTCAAACTATGCTTCAGCTCATCAGCCTCGTCTTTGCAAAATGGAACCATGACACCATCCTGCAGAATTTAAAGACGTGTTAATCCTTTCATAATAGATTTAAAAAGAAAGATGAAAAGAGGGGCAGAAATGTAAACATCAATTCATTACCTTGTATAGGAAAATTTTGCTGCTAGGATCCTTGAGGTCCATATCCAACTCAATTGTTGCATAATCATCTTCTTTGACCTCAATAGGCTTTAAACTGCTGATATGTGAGACAAACTATGACAGAGATATACAGGTAAGATTAAAATAATGATCAGGTACCTGCATAAACCACAGCAAATATAAAGAAAACCAATCAGACCTGCATGAATAAAAGACGTTTTCTTGGAGACACTTATAAACAAATAAAACAAAGCCAGTTTGCTGTACCTCTGCAATCTCCTCTTCTCGCTCTTTTTTCATTTCATTAAGTTTCTTCAGCATGCCACGGAAGTTCGTGATACCATAATCTGTGCAGATCCGCTCATAGTCTTTCTTGTCTGCACTGAGAAGAATTTCCCAGACCTTCTCCTCTGGCTCCATTGGCTTTTCCTCACGCGTTCCATCCGGATTACTGTATTAAGGAGGACCATTAGGTCCACACACCAATATATTTCTACCGAAACTGTGCACTCATGTTGTCAGAGATTCACTGTAAGATTTATAGCCATAAAGAATACAAAAAGTATGAATACAATAAAAGTTCAAAATGTACAAAAAAAAAACTCACCGTTTTTTTAGTTGTTTTCTGAAGTCAACTGTTTCTGGGGAGCCATAAAAAACACTTTCACAATTCTGTCATTGAATACATAATGTATAATGGGGAGAAAAAAAACCAACATCATGTCTTTGTAAGTTGCTGGGCTCTCAGTTGGTGTTTTCATTAATGTGGTGGAGATTACCAATGTGGAGATTACCATCAACAACAGTCTGACAATCCTCAAAGGTTCAAGATGTTCCCTTAATTTCTTCCTTATTTTTGTCATGTTTGTCTTTGACAGTAAGATCAAATTAACTGCACTCCTTTAAACTTTGATAGAAAGCTCATATAATACATTGATTATAATGTAAGCTGTGTTTATGGGTAATTGTGGAGAGGGTCCAGTTGTATTTGATTGCCCATTTGAAGCAGTGTGTTACATTTTTTCCTTAATATAACTTTTACCAGAGGAAGCTGTAGCCTCATAACAGCAGGTCTCTGGTGGCTGAGGTTAATATTTTTCAATTACTTTAAAATAAGAGCCACTGACGCGTTGAGTGTCAGTGCCCAGTGACCCTGTGCTGATGTGACAGATGCACCATGACAGGCAGATTCTTCCAAATAATTCCAATCATTGAATAAAATGTCAGCTTGCAATAAAAATATATGGACAAGTGTTGTAGCAGAAAAATTGAACTGCTTTATCATACTAAATATGGGTAGAATTGAAGAAAACCCATCTGCCTCCATTTATCTTATCTTCGAGCTGGTTGCCCATTTCCCCAAACATCTTTTATTTTAAAAAATCTATAGATGAATATAATTACATTTCTTGTTTGCTTGTCTTTCTGTATTTATTTTCTGGAAAATGTATTAGAACCCAGTTTTTGTAATAAGTTAACCTTTAAAATGGTGGGCCCTGAACTAATACTAAACACTAAATACCTTTAAGTTCATACACCAGCAAGTTTGAAGTGCAGGTACTTGTGGACTCTTACCGTCTCCTTGTGCCTTTTGGAGTTCCTTGGATTTAGAAAATCCAACTGTGAATAAGGAAACAAAATAATAATTTTTTTTGTTTTCTACTTAATTTATCATAAATATACAAATTTCTCAATGAGGATAAGAAAAAAATACTTCAGAGAACATTAAGAATCCTACCTTCAATAACATTCAAAACAACAGTGCAAACAGCTCTTCCATATTCATTTGTTGCAAAACACTTGTAGGTGTCAGCATCCTCTGGAGAGACTTTTGGAAACTAATGAAATGCATATTTGATAGCATTTTTATTATGTTTGAAAGCAAATTAAGTTTTGTTATCACCATCATTTGGAGCTTGTAAGTGTTATTGTGACGCTTACCTCAAGGGTGTGTTCTTCAGTTGTTGCATCATACTTTTGCATGCATACAGCAGGGTGAAAAAGTATTTCTCCGTTTGCTTTGCTCCATGTTACAGTAGGGGTTGGGGTTCCCACGATTTTGGCTTTAAAGACTGCAAATTTACCTATAATAGAACCCATTGTGGATTACTTTATTGAGAACTGTTTTAATATAGTAACTGTAAATACTGCAGATATACAGAACATATAGATATATGCAAATACTGTATATAGAACATACATTAATGTTAACATAAATTAATGACAGCAGGAAATTTCAGAATGATAAGAGGCCCGTCATAATTTTCAGTTCATTTCAGTTGCAGCACTTTAACCCTTGGGCCACCATTACAAATACATAAGTTCCATCTGAGCATGGCCACCTCATGACTATAATATTACATGATTGAGTGTTCCACTGAGTGTGCTGAAATGATAGGTTTGAGGCTAATCCTGCACTTGCAGAAACAATGTGTGAAAAACCAAGTGTGCCCTCACTGCTTCCATAGAAAGTAGGAGCTAGCTGCTGCTTCTCAAATGTACACTAAGTGTGAAAATTCAGGTGTGTGCTAACACAATGCCAAGGCGGAAAGACAACAGCTATGATCTAAGGAAAAAATGTTGCCCATCAAGTTGAAGACAATCATTCTACAGTGTGAAAGATTATTTACAAGTAACTTCAAGGCAGATGTCAATCATCCCAGAACTGGATATCACAGCAAATTCTTCCCAAGGCCAGACTGTGCAACACTCAAGAGAAACTGCAAAATATCTGCAGTACATTTCAGACTCTTGTTTGGATGAGTTATCAGGGGAAAGGCTCTTCTCTCTAATGGTGGTGCCACTTTGGTTTGTAAAGTTACATCTGAACAAACCCTAAATCTTCTGGAAAACTGTTCTTTGGACAGTTGAGACACAGGTGGAGATATTTGACCATAATGCACAGCACCATGTTTGGTAAAAACTGTGCGTATCAGCACAAACATCTCACACTGTCAAGCACAGTGGCGGAGGGGTGACGAGGGGCTTGTTTTGCATGCACAGATTCTGAGCATCTTGTAGTCGCGGAGATGATCAGGAATTCCTCTCTGTATACCAAAGTATACTAGAGTCAAATATGAGGAGATCTGACAGCTAAAGCTCAGCTGAAGTTAGTTTTTCACACAGTGTTTTCTTATAGCTTAGTTATTGTTAAATTATCCCAATTATATAATGTGTCAACTCAGAAGCATAAGGCCTCAATCTGTACTTTGTCATTTGAGCTTTAGGTTACTGTGCAGCATGTATTTTTAGTATTGTTTTGTGTAGTTCAGTCCTTCAACTGAAGACATGAAACTTACCCTCTTGAATAGTCAGAGCAATTGGTTTGCGGGTGAAATCTGGAGTTGTCATTCCCTCTGGAAGTTCCTCTACAAACTGTGTTATCATGACACCAGGCACTTTTGACTTCTTCTTGATACCTGATCAAATTAAGGCATATAAATAATTAGGCACACCTAATATTTCTAGGGGGACCAGATAAATACAAATGCATGTGATGCCCAGTGAGGAGATATTATGGCACCATCAGACACATTAATTTTTTACAGTATGATCACTTCAAACATAAATAATGTCAGATGTCTAATAAAGCACCTCTCTAAGTATAAAAGTCATCATATTTTTATGGAAAAACTGCATGTTTAAAGAAAGGTTAAGATTGTATGCAAATACAAATTAAAAAACCCAGACAATCAGGAAAAACAGGTCAGTGTCAATTTCAAACACAGTCACAGTCAAACATATAAGTCAAGTGTATCTGAAAGTGCAATCAAATTTTAACTGCTGCATTCAAGAATAGCTGCATTTTCCTTTACAAACTGCAAGTTTTCTAAAGAAAATGAATAATGCTCTCCCAGGCAGCTCAGTTGGATATAACATATTACTCTGCCAGCTGGGGTAGTTTGATATTGCCAAAGGTTTGTTGAATGTGCTCTCACTGTTTGTTGAATTCCCATTGCTTTTTAAGCAGGTTAAAGACCCTTTGCAACATAACTAGCATAGAGAATAACAGGGTGAACGGTCATAAACTGCTCAATGACTGTATAATTGATCCAATTGGGTGTTTTTAAGTAACTTTGTAAAAGCTACTTAAAATTTCCTCTATTAAGGCAATTGAATCAACCTATGGGCTTGTGACGTTGTTGTAGTAGTGTGTACTTAATCATGATAGCATGTATTACTGTGTAGGTAATTATATTTGTGTGAATTTCAAGCCCAGCAAAGTCATAGCCAGAATAATGATAAATTATATATAATAAAGTCATTTTGCTATAAATGTCAGTGCTTTTGAAATGGAAAATCTGAGTGGAATCTCTAAGTTAATTAGAATATGGGTCAAGTGATACTGACTTGAAAAAGCACACACACATTTATAATTCACTAAAATATCATTTGCAGTAAATTTGTAAGATTTTAGTTTAATTATACAGGGTGGGCCATTTATATGGATACACCTTAATAAAATGGGAATGGTTGGTGATATTAACCACGGCGGCCATTTTGAAGTCGGACAATTAGGATCCAACACATCAGACTTATTGGGAATTTCACAAGAAAAACAATGGTGTGCTTGGTTTTAATGTAACTTTATTCTTTCATGAGTTATTTACAAGTTTCTGACCACTTATAAAATGTGTACAAAGTGCTACCCATTGTGTTGGATTGTCAATGCAACCCTCTTCTCCCACTCTTCACACAGTATCCGGCTTCCAGTATACGTAGTTTCAGTGCTCGTATCTTCACAGCATAGACAATTGCCTTCAGATGACCCCAAAGATAAAAGTCCAAATGGGTCAGATCAGGAGACAATGGTGGGGCATTCAACTGGCCCACGACGACGACTGCCAGTTTCCAGGAAACTGTTCATCTAGGAATGCTCGGACCTGACACCCATAATGTGGTGGTGAAACCATTTTGCTGGAAAAACTCTTTTGCCCATTCTGCAATTCAGTGCGCCGATCTGGGTCATCCTCGTTGAGATGCTGCAGCAGCTGGAGTTTGTAAGGGTGCGTACCTAATATCCGCCGAAGGGATGTTCGACTGATGCCACTCTCCAGTGACATGCGGCGAGTGCTACGCTGTGGGCTCTTGCTGAATGAAGCTAGGACCGCCACTGATGTTTCCAACACTGAACCAGTTTCACGAAACTTCGCAGTTTGCTAACTGTAGCATGGGTGATGGATGACCTCGTAGGGTGTCTTTCCTTGAAGTCTGCTGCAATGACCCGGTTACTGTGTTCACCAGACATCAACACAATTTCTATCCGCTCCTCACGTGTTAACCTTTGCGACATGTCAATGGCTGTAAACAAAGAGAAACTTGTAAATAACTCATGAACCACTGTTTTTCTTGTGAAATTCACAATAAGTTTGATGTGTCACTTCCCATTGAAAAACTAAAAGTCGGATCCTAATTGGCTGACTTCAAAATGGCCGCCATGGTCACCACCCATCTTGAAAAGTTTTCCCCCTCCCATATACTAATGTGCCACAAACAGGAAGTTAATATCACCAACCATTCCCATTTTAGTGAGGTATATCCATATAAATGGCCCACCCTGTACTATGCACAGTTCAGTCAAAATTTGTGAGGACCAAAATAGGTAAAACCGGACAGAAAGGTCCAGTTTCACGTGTTAGGTACTTCAACAGAATCAGACTCTGGTGTACATCTTAGTTCACTGCTCGAGTATTGTTGTGAACTAACCCTCAGCAATCTCGAAGAGTTCATCACTGAATTCTGATCACAAGGATAAAGCTGACCCAGGGACTCCTGGTCTTTAATTATTTTCACCTTGCATGAATGACCTGTAACAGGCAGAATATTAGCTACAGAATTTTTATATAAAAAAAGAATGTGAGAGCAGAATGCCCCAGCATTTTGCTGTCTGAAGCAGGAGGTAAATTGCTTGTGGTGGGAGTTACTGAGCGGTGTTTATGATTTGCGTGCTGCACAGCGGCGATAACATTACACTGGTTCTGCTGCTGTTAACAAGCTGAATGTTCACACAATGGAATTTTGAGGATGATGATGATGATAATTAAAACAATGTGTGCATGGAAATATGGATCAGCCTTTAAAATAAGTGATTAGAATGGTATGTAAGCCAGGCATCGATGTCACAGGTCAGTTTGAAGAAAATATCACGAATTTAAAATAATAAACTATAATCTAATCGTATAGTAAAATGTAATTAGGAGAAATTTGGTGCAAAACAATTCACGAGGCTCATTTTGTCATTCTCAGCAGGTTTAACAAGACTTGAGTGCTTGATTGAACACCGTGTCAAATATGAGTTACTGAGCTACATTTCCCATCGCTACATCCCTCAACCTTGTTTTTCAGGCTTATGTGGCTGTTATAACTGAGAAGTTGAAAAGGCCACCTGAAAATGAATTCACTGCTCTTGTGTTATGTATAATATATTTGCACTGGAAGTATCCTTTTTTCTTTGAGCTGTCTGTCTAAAATCTGTAGCAATTGTGTTTTTTTACTTTTCTATAGTTTCTGCATGTTAATCACTTTTAACAAACCCCTGTATGAAATTAATTAGTTGCAGGTAATTAGTGGCCGACTGCACCATCTGCATTTACTATCTTTCTCACTTAGTGTTCACTAAAAAGCTGCAAATCAAACTCAGAAATTCTGTTCTATTACCTTTTTTTTTTAACCTGACCTCCTTTAAAAGTTACTAGGCAGTTATTTCCTGCACCCTTAGACCCTGACGTTTAATGCAGTGTTTATCCTCTTGTTTGTCTTCCTCCTTTTATCTTTTAATATTTTTCCTTTTTTTTTGTCTTTGTGTCCCATTAAGCTCTCATTGCATGAATGATGCTCTATAAATAGACTTGGCTTGCCTCAGAAAATAAATAAATGAATAATGAAGGCTATCATTGAGGTGGCCTTTCAAAGCCTGCTCACTCTCTAGTATGTTCTTCCTATTTTTGTGAGATGTTTCAGCCTTTTGCATTGTTAGACAGGCAGGATTCAATAATCTTTCCTGTTTCATTTGTAGATAAGTAACTAATGGTGGACTCGTTTCATTCTGTACTGCCCCACTGTAGTTAATCTCAAGTGCATTTTACACAGTGTGTTTACTACTGTATTATTAACCCTAAATAATAGTAGTTTAAAAAAAGGAAATGTTTCCCAGTCCTCCTAATTCTTTATTCAGTGACTTTTTATATCCCCCTGTGTCTCACAGGAAACAGATTTACACTTTTTTAAAGTTTTATCTAGTATAAAAGGTGTCATCTCTGTATTACTTATTTTGATATTTCATTTTGACATGTCAAAACTATCTAATGATAAAGTTGTTAATGCTTGATTTCGCCAAATGAGTTTAAATTAATATGTCCCATTTTCAACACAGCTATGAGAAAGCATTTGCTGTGCTCTCATTGGTCGTGCTTATTAAATGTGACAAACTGGAGATTGTTGGACGATTTCTGAGCATGATAATAAGACAACTGAGGAAACTTTTCAAACTAGGTACAGTAACTATGTTTCCAGTTATAATATATGAAAGTATACCACTACAGCCTACCGAGCAGTTTTAATCTGGATGCTTTTTCATTTCTAAATTACTGAAAGCTTTCTGAATCAGAATATGTGTTAATAGTCATAGAACTATAAACGAAGTAATACTGGTTCATACTAAGGTTTCTGACATACTGATATGTTCTTTTTTTAATGAACGTGTTGGAATTTAATTTTGGATGCAGCCTCAGTGTTGACTAAAGTAACACTAATCAGCTGTTCTGTTGAATTTCTGTTGAATAATACATTATACAGTATGCACAAAAGTCCTGGGCCACCTACTGGAGCTGCTCGGCCATGGGAACCCATGCCATGAAGCTCCTGGTGTACAGTTTTTGTGCTGATTCCATCACCCGAGGTGGTTTTTAACTCTGCAGTTATTGAGTCAGCATAGTGTTGGCGACTTATATGCACTATGCACCTCAGTGCTCAGTGCTCCCACTCTAACTTTTTATGGTCTTGCTCTGCATAGCTGAGGTGAAGAAATTCCATGGCATTTGTGTGTGTAGTACTCCACAGAAACTGAGGACGCTCCTCAGAACAACCCACCCTTTGTAAAGGTGGACTGCATGGTTAGGTGCTTGATTTTATACACTATGGGTGATTTTAAACACTGAAATTTAAAGATGGATTTAGAGATGTGACTCAATGCTATTGTCCATAGTGTACAGGACATCAAAGTATTGAGAGTTGTCATTCTGGTTGGCTGCCTTGACATTTCAAAGTTTTTTGACAGCAAAAGGTTACATTTACTGAATGGTTCTTTAAGAAAATACTCAGATCTAGTTTACTGGTAATATTTCCATTCATACCAAATGCATGCTGTTTGCATTTTAAAATTTAATAATGTCTTTAAGCTTGATGATTTCTGCACTTTTTAAGGGGGGACTGGGGTGTCCATTCACATTAGATAGATTTTTAGGAGAGATTCTGCTCTTCCTGTAGAGCAAGTTCACTTATTCAGACTGAACTGTGCCAGCATATTGTACTGAGCTACTCTGGATATATGTTTTAAAAGTGGCATTTTTTCATTAAATTGCATTCAACCGCAGTGCCCTTTAGCAACAGCCCGCAGGTAGTATTCACATGGAGGGGTTTGAAAATGTCACAATGAAATGCATCTGTTGTGACACTGAAAGCAATATCATCCATTTTGGATGACACCTTTCGATGAGCGATGATCATATCATACATGCAACTCACCCATTATGAAATCATGCACTTACAAAGGTGAATTGTTCAGGTGATATGATTTTCTTTTTTTCTTTTGTTTTTTGCTCGCATACCTTTGTCGTCTGGGTGAACTCCCTCAGAACCGCCGACTTAACACGCAATGTGACAATGGAAGAGGGAACAGGACAGGTAAATATTAATCCTGACAAAAGCACCATGGTGGGCTGGAACTTCGACAGGATTATTGACACATAATAAACATAAAACACCACAATATACATGTACAGTATATACCCAGAAAGGGAAGCACAGACACACACGCAGACTTGAGCAAACCAGAATATTCAGACACAGTAAATAACAAATTATTAGTCACAGACAAAAAAAAAATACAGTGTTAGCAACGTGTTGTCACAGCAAGCATGTAAATGCTGTACTGTACAACAGCTCATTAGACATAGCTTCACACTTTCTTACACATTTTCACATGGTAGACATCTCAGGATGATTCCTGTGCAGTGCTTGAGAGAAATTATGTACAAATAGAAAAGCAATTTGTAGAAAAATCATTTCAAATGACCCTTCATTTTGTCTTCTATAAAGCAGAGACACAATTTCATTTCTATCTTCATTTGCGGCAGCTTCAGGTAAGTGGTGAATTAACCGTCTTTTGATCATCCTTGTTGCCATCAGCTGCATACCAATATTGCATTTCCTGATGAATCTTGAATCGCATTCTTTGTCTTTGGTCACGAGATGTTTGCATCTTCTCTTGTGACATCAGTGACGCCTCCGATCATTTCTTTGATCGACTTCTTCATTCGGATGGAGAAGCTAGTAGTCGAAACACTTGTTGCGGATTCTCTTCTTAGAAAGAGAAAAAGAAAAGCATGTGCTTTCTCGTTGGTGCACACAAAAAGAAGGCCTTCACTGTCAAGGTTTCCCATCATTTTGGACAGTTATGCAGGGATCTTATATTGACTGCTTCCATTAAGAACCTTCTTTTTCAGATGTTGGGGATGGCCTCCGTTCTCTCTGTGCGTCGTTTCAAAATACCTGTTTTAATTAAGACAAGAGTACGATTTCACATGGCAGCTTTGTTTGTTGCTTTGATGCGGTCTTGTCTTGAGGTTCGGTGGTTCTTGAACGCGATGCCACACGACTCTTTCATTTGAATAAAGTTTTGTTGTATGTTGTAGATGAAATGGATCCAGTTTTTCTGTATTACTGCAATATGAGAAAGTACAGAGGAACAAAGCTGCAATACCAACCTTTGACTGGCTTCTGTACTTACCCGCCTGCCCAGTGGCAGTTTGATCAGTCACCTTTGACTTCTTCAACATCTTGGATTCTTCTTGAGCTCGGCTGATTCAGAAGGCTCTGCAGCAAAAGAAAGAATATGAAATCGTTAACACGTATATGTGGGACTCAAATTGAAATCCTTCCGCTATGCCTCAGAGTTTGAGTTTGTTAGGCTTTTAACTCTGGGATTATTACCTCTGCCACGTAGGTTATATTTTTGGTAGCATTTGTGTGCGTGTGTGTGTGCGCGTCATTCTTTCTGTAAATATGATAGCTCGAAAAGTTTTAAATAAACTCTGATAAAACTTTGTAGGGGTGTAGAGTTGGGTCATGTTAACAATCCATTAAATTTTGGCTCACATCCACCAAGGTCTTCAAGGTCAACTTAATGATGGTAAAAAAAATGGACTAAAAGCCTTATAATATAGGAAGTGTGTTGTGTATTCTCATCATATAGAACGTACCCTGTAAAGATGAAATATCATGCCACGTTTAACCTCTGACTTCTCTGTCAAGGTCAGAAGGTGGATCTGAAGGTCAAAGTGATGATGATGATGATGAATGGAGCCATTTAAAATGTTTCTTACTGCCATTGTTTGTATTGACAGCATACATCCATAAAGGGAATGATGCATGGGAATTCTGAATATCACATTATAGTTTGCATCCAAATATAATTTCACACCTGCCTTTATTTCAAGTTGACCCCAGAAATGTGTCATATCGTTAAAGAAATTATTGTCAAAGAAACAGAAAGAGAAACAGCTGCATGGTCAGTTAGGAATATTCTGCAATATGCTCAAGTTACTCATGTTCAGTTATTTTCAGTTCAATACCCATTGGCTATTAACCTGCGCCTACATAATGTTTGTATAATCAAAGTAAACATCTGTTATGCTACCCTCATTACAAACTTCTAAAATGCTCAAAGTAAATGCTGGGAGAGTGTTAGCTGGCTTGGTGGAGGTTTGCACTCTTTGAATGCTTCTTGTTTTTGCTTTTGTCTTTGAAAATATAAGGTTTTCATTGAGTAATGTAATGCTTATGAAGGAAATTTAAGAGATGCCACCAGTGCACTTACTCTAACCTGTGCAGCCAGTGTCATTTACAGTGAACATCACACTTACAGTAAAATGGGATTATTCTGTAGATTGAAAATACTGCATTCAGCAACAGTTCTGTGGCCTGTCAGTAATGAACATTAATTCTTTGTGGAGGCTGTTCCCCCTATAGCAGGAATTCTTGTTGTGTTATTGCTGAAAGTATGTATCTATGACATGCTACAAAATGACGTGTGTGTGTGTGAGTGTGCGCGCCCCTGCATGCGATGCGTGTGTGTCTAAATATATCTCAAGCTTTTTCTTAGTACTATATTTAGTAAGATTTCTTGAGCAGCAAGAGTTTTACTGGCTCAGAAATATGTCACTGTTGATGGTACAACCCTGTTGTGAGAGTTTGGAAGTCACGTATACAGTTTACACAATTTGAATGTCAGATAATCTCCACATGAACATCTCCACAGATAAGTGTTTTATTTTTAGTGCTCTAGCACATGCTCTAGCATATGTTTAAAAAGGTTCTGGGCTCCAGCAGCGATCTTGGCACTTGGTCCGTCTTCAGATTGCATATGCACAACACATATGGTGAAGCCAAAACAGCATGCAAAAGGAGACGTCTTGGCAGAAGGTTCTTTTAATTAAAAGGCAATGCTCTCATCTTCTCTTCCACTGAATCGTTGTCGCTGTCTTAGCTCTTATCGTTTACTGTTTGGCTGTGGCTCACATCTGTTTTATGAATTTTGACTTGTGGGGGAGGGGATATTCTAGACTTTTTTTTTT
>VOQJ01009329.1:66675-90986 GCA_015052665.1 Apistogramma diplotaenia
GGGTTGGTTTTTCTTGTCTTTTTTTTTTTTTTGTCAATACATCCAGAATAAATGTGTCTTAGTCACTGTCCCTGACATTCACAGATTTGTGCTGCAGGCTGCGTTTCAGTAAATGCTGTTGCTTAAAAAATAAACAAAAAACCCAAACAAAAATCCACGCTTCATAAAATCATTACATATAACCAGTTATGTAGGCAGGTTGGCTGTCACTGCAGGCAAGATAAGCCACCACGACTGAAATTGGAGATGGGTTATCTGAAGTGCTGGACCGCTGCTGCAGAAAAGTATTGGTGGTTGTTGCCTCGTGTTTTCCCTGCATACTTCACTGTTAATATACATTCACAATTATGTCCTTTGATTTAGTTAAAGGGGAAAAATAGCACTTATATAAATATGATGAATGTTTATTTTTGTTTACAATACTGAAACCTTTAATTACACGACTTCTTCCTATGATAACATGAAATGCAGTATTAAAACTTATAGAAATTTACAGAGAAGACGCTTGAAAAACAGCAGACAGCTTACATCTGATACGCGGTACATGTGACACCTACTGCAGATGACTGCACCGCTGACTGCATATTCTGGAAATGGCATCTGGTAGCTTCTCAAATGTCCCTCACTGCATTTTTCTCCATGCCACTGATTACAGCTGAGCGCACAAGATGCACAGCTGAAGTCACTTTCTAACTCAAAACTGGGCTTGATGACAATGTCTTTTAGTGCTCAACGAGTGTTAATGGTGCTATTTGAGCTTCCCAGTGGGTTTGTTTGTGTGTTCAGTTGATATATGTGCCATTCGAAACATGCAATAAATACTTAGCCTATATGTAATGTGTATGTTGTCAGGGTGTTATTCTTTTCCTTTGGGTTTTCTGCTGGAGCTACTGTACTAACGGCACATGATACAGCAGCTTTTCACGCTTTAAACACAAGAGAGATGTACTGTATCTGCAGGGAGATTGGTACATTATGAACTATAGGCCTGTGAACTCATTTAATGTAAAAAGAAACCTGTTCTCTGCCAAAATACAACCCACTCCCTCCATGCAATGCAGCCTCTTGAATCTCAGGTCACATATTGATTTGATACCTCCTTCTAAAGTTAGTTATCTCCCAACAACCTCGCAGCTCTGACCATACTGCTGTGATCCAGCTTCCCAGATTTAAAGCTGTGAAATTCAAACTGAGAAGCCTTCATGTCTTGCTAAAGTAATTTCATGCAGCAGCACCAAATCTGTGTCCTCTGTGTAATTAAATCCTGTACAGTGTTTAATGTGTATCTAAATCATTAGTATTTTAACAAACCCTGCATGTACTGTAGTTTTAGCAACGGAAATAGATGCCACATAAGTGACTTTAGTGTACTTTTAGACTTCAATCTCAGTGTTTGGATAAGAAGATAGAAACATGTCCTCGTGCTACATTCATTTAAAGTTTAGCTTTTTTTTTAGCACTGACATCTTTCTGATACAAACAGTGATGGCAGACTTTGCATTTATGCAGATTGTGCCCCCAGCTGCAGTAGCACAAAGAACTGGCTCATATAATCCATTTCTATATTTTCTTACCCAGCCTTCATTTTTAAGGGCCACCTACCTGCTCTCAGTCCTCGGTGCACTCAGCTCTCTTCCCTTTCAGACAGCAGTCTGGTCACACTGTGCCTTCTCCTAATTTTTTCAGTGTAATAGATCCTTCCAGCAGTGTGCAAGTCTGCGCTCGATGCTTCACTACTGCCCAGACCCAGCGACTGCCAAAAGCAGTTTAGGCTTTTTTTTTTGTATTTATGGTGACCCCAAAGACACTGGAGGTTGAGTGGGTGGTGAAGCAGGGAGGTAATGTGAAGTGGGTGTGGGGCTGAACAGGCTAAATTCCTATTAAAGAAACATTTGTTCTCAAAATCCAAATGTTTGTTTGTTTAGAAGCCCGGAGAGTTTCAGGGCTACATCAGTGTTTACAGCCTGGGTCAAATGTGCTTTAATATCAAACTGCCTTTTCAGTGCAAAGACAATGTCTAGCCATCTAGTGCATTTATAACTTCCATCCCTCCATTTTCTCCTGCTTATCCTTTTCAGGGCCGTGAGGGGGCTGGAGCCTATCCCAGCTGTCATAGGGCAGGAGCCAGGGTGCGACTTCATAACCTAATTTTGACATTCATCAGAAGCAATCCATCTTTGACACTGACATTTTTGTCCATTTGGGACTTGGTAATTATCATTTTGCCAGATTTACTTGACAGTATAGGGAATATCTAAATGGCCAATATTGATGTGGCAACTGGGGTAGAAATATATACTGATGATGATGTTAAGTGGATAAAGTCTGAGCTCCGGAAAGAGTTATTTTTCAAAATATTCATATAGATTAGGATATTGGTGTCGGAAAAGATCATCCCGTACTGAAAGTGTTACATCTAAGCCGCAGCTATTGAACTCTTTTGCCTTGTGTATTTTAATACTCACTACGATACCACAGATGCATGTCATGTTTAGAGCCGTGGTATTATTTTAAGATGTGCTTGAAGTTACAAGACACTGTCTACAGATGATTAAATAAAGATATGACGTGTACTGTAGGTTTGCCTTATTGTCTGCTCCCATTGGTTGGGCTGCCAAACACCAGGCAGCTGTTGGGAGTCTTTGAAACCTGCCCACTGGTGTTTACGAGTTAGGAACCCCATCAAAAACATCCTCACCAGAAACACGAAAGCATGACTGTCTTCCTGCTTTTTTGCTTGACAGTAAACTTTGTCTTCTGATAAAAATAGCTAAAAATATCCCGGCATAATTTTGCAAAGCATGGTTAAAGACTTGCAACTTGTTAACTTGCATAATATGCTTAAGTAAACGTTTAGATCATTCCAAACATTTGTGAAAACTTTAACATATTGGTGTTAGCCACTTCAGAAAACACATGAATATAGATACTGTACATTTTCATCAGATACTTCATCAGATTTATTGGTTCACTTACATGGAAAAATGACACCACCAGCACTGGTTTATTGGCCGAGGTTAGACATGTCGTCAGGTCAGGTTGAGGTCTTTGAAGGTCTAGAGAGCAAAGCCTGAAAGCTGCCTCATGCTATTTTTGGATGGTGATTTTATATTGTAGCAACCAGCAAACAATAAAAAATAAATTTAGAAAACACCTCTGTCACTGTTTGTGAGCCAAAGTGGACTTAATAGAAGATGACTGAGGAGGACGTCACTGCTGAAAGCAAGCGAGACTGGAATTTGCCTAAATGCGTAATGACCAGTCACAGAGCTTCTGGGAGAATGTCCTTCAGACAGAACAGGCAAAACTACAGCTCTTTGGCAAATCAAATCAGCTCTTGGTTCACAGACACAAAAATCAAGCATACAAAAAAATCCCCCACTGTACCCACTGTGAGACGTGGATGAGGCTCAGTTCTGGAGCTGCTTTGCTGAATCTGGCACTGGAAGTCTTAAATCTGTGCAGGGCATCCGAAGACTATCGAGGCATTCTGAAATGTGCTGCCCAGTGTCACAAAGCTTTGTCTCAGTGGCAGGTTGTAGTCCGCCAACAGGATAATGACCCAAACACAACCAGGAATGGCTACAAATGGCTTTTTGACACTGGGACAGTTTAAGAGATCTTTTGGAGTTCGTGGCTCGAACTGTTTTGTCAGCACAAAGAGGATCTATACAGTATGAGGCAGCTGGTTTTAATGTTGTGGCTGTTTTTTTTTTTTTAAGTTAATTCAGTTTGATTTTTTTCTTCTTTTAAACTTGGAGTAGTTAACATCACCACATCTACCAAATCTTTAGACTGAATCAATCTTGAATGAAAGATGGCAAAATAAAAATATTCAGGAGGAGAAAGTGATTTTATAAAAATGAGTTTTCAGTGTCAAAAGTGTGCAGAAAAAGGCATGGTAGACACATAATTTATTTTGATATAAGTGTTATACAGGCCGTGCTTTGTCAGTGGCATAAATTTTACTACATAATAGAAAGTTATTCATTCATTCAAGTCAACTCGTATGTTAATAATGTCTGTATTATCTATATTTTTAAATGCATCAACAACATCATAATGTTAAAGGATGTGTTTATATTTTCCCATTAAACCTCGTCGTTAAACAATAAGCATCAATAAGAAGCTTAAGGCAGCTCCTTTTTATTGTGAACATTTCTCCTCTTTACACTGGAAACTGAAGAATTACTTAAATGTGTCCAAGAGATGAGTCAGCACAGTGGGTTTCCTTCTTCATGTGCCAACAAATGCATTGTCTAAAGCTCCCAGAAGGCTTTATGATGCAGCCGTGTGATTTAGACAACTGAAGTCGCTTCTGTGTTAAACTGCAATACATGAACAGTACCACAAAAGGGATTGTTGCATCATAAAGAATGCAACAAAAATTTAGTGCTGCAGAATATTATTTATATATATATATATAAAAGACATTTTTCCAGTGGTCATATATAGACTTAAAAATTGAAATACAGGCCCTGAGGTTAAAAATGAGAACAAAGTTGAAAGTGGTTACTAAGTACACATTTTAATTCTACCACAATTTTTGTTTAAAGATGTACTCATAACTTTCCCTTCCCATATAAATTCACAGTTGCCTTCTTTTTGTCAGCAAAGCTCGTGCCAGAGTGCCCTGCGATGTTTAATTTCATAACACTGAGACTGCAGAGTCATCATTTTACTACTTTTGCATAAAAATACATACAATTGAATAATAAGACTGCATTCTTATCCAAGGGCTCTTTCTATTTTATGCATCCCCATAGTGATGATAACTGTTTTCCAAATAAAGCTTTAAGGCATCGGTGAAGTGTTCAGCTGCAGGAAAAGGTGTGATCAGGAAAGGTCATGCGCCTAAGCCTTGACAGAGGTGAGTGGCTGATGTCAGACTTAAATGCCCTGCCACCCTTGCTGTGCGGATACACCCTGCTCAGGACTCTCAGCAGCATGCAATCTATGAATCAGAAAACATTAATATGTTTCGTTGTGAGAGCACTTGCTTTTTTTGGTTTTCTCCTGCTCTGTTCATTTTGAATCTCAATTTTTGATATAAATGAAAGTGTTAATAAAAAAGTGACATGTTTTCATATCTTATTTACAGTTTTAATGGAAACGATCATCACGACTTTGTGTGTGTTGAGATTTAGCCTCTTCTTGACATCTGCACTACAATGTTCAAGTAAATACAACTTTTTAAACATTTTTAAGGCACTCTCATATTCAGCCAGTCAGGAGAAAGAAGAAGCTAAACTTCTTACTTTAAATCCAAAATAATTGCACACTTGCCTTTTACACTTCCCTGACCCTAAAGTGGTGCTCATCTTGTCCCCGTCACAGACTCAACAGCATGGAAAACTCAATTTTGGTTGAAGTACACTTTCAAAGGATTACTTTACTGAAAATGTATTAAGAGACATTGACCAGGCATCTGCTCTTAGCAAACTGCTTATCGCATCCAGAGAACCTGAGGTCTGCACAATGCATGTGGTATTACCTCTACCCCACTGTCAGTGAGATATGTGCACTCCAAAAGTTAGCGGGACAGGTTTTGGCTGCCACGTTGATACCTAAGAGTACTCAGCCTTACATTGTTATCACTGTGGTTAATGATGCAGTGAGAAACATTCTGTCCTAGATGCACATGAAGTGCCTTGGAGTTGAAGGCTCACAGTAGTGTTTGTTGTAATGCTGAGTTGACAGTAGTGGAAGAAAAACTTGAATCAGTGATCAAAATATTTCCCTTACTCCGCATAATTCACCATTTTATAATTGTTTTCATATAAAGTAACAGATTTATTTATTTATTTATTTTTCATTTACATTTTTGGCACAACTTGTTGGATATTATATGTCCAATCTGCAGCATAACTAATGACTACAGCTGCTAATCTTTTGGAGCAAAGACTGTAATTTGCTTGGAGTAAATATAAAGTAGCAGAAAATGTAAATACTTGAGGAAATAATAAATTCTTTAAAAGTCATGTAAGCCCTTGAGTGAAATTACACACTCAATAAAAACTGGAAGGAACTGGGATTAAAGTGTTTTTGATGTTAAACATGGCACTAATGCAGATTACATTCTTACATGTGTAAAAACTGATGGTCTCTGTTTTTAAGTGTCCCTTTGTATCATTTCATCTGATGAGGACAAATGTATTTTCATAATCCTGGGCTTTGACCCAGCGTTTGGTGTTTTGGACATTCAAATTCTGTTATTAAATGTCTATTTGATTCTTAGTTCATTGTGGTTTTTGCTGTTTTGAGTTTTATACCTTTCATAGTAATTTCTAGCTGGTTTCTTCATTTATAACCTCATAGTTGAGTTATCTTAGTTCTGTTCTTAGATTATTGGTATTGCTTGTTTCCCTGTGTTCTCTGTGTCAAGCCTGTGTCATGTGCAGTCACTTCCTGTTTTATTTTATTAGTCTTCCATCTTGTGCGCTTGATATTTAGTTTTACTTCCCTGAACTCGTCCTATATGGTTAGCTATCCCCAGCTGTGCTTCCACCTATTCCCCATCCTCTTGTTATCCAGTTTGTGTATTTATTGTCTGAGTTTTCCTCTGTTCTTTGTCGTGTCCTCCCTCATGGTACAGTATTTTGTCTCCCAGCTTTGTTTTCAGTTTCTTTGGACCAGCCCTGTATATGCTCTGCATAAATTTTGGTTTGTTTGTCAAATAGGGAAGAAAGGTGATTTAAGTGACTTTGAATGTGTCATTGGTGTCGATTCTAGACTTCCTGGTCTACTTGGATTTTTGCACACAACTATTTCTGGAGTTTGTAGAGAATGGTCTTAAAAAGAGAAACTGTGAGCAGCCATTCTCTGGTTAAAAATGCCTTGTTGATGTCAGAGGGAAGAGGTACTGTCAATTATTGGAAGACGGCAGTAATTCAAATAACCTTTTTTTGCAACCAAGGTTATGCATCTCTGAATGCATAACAAATCAAACCTTGAAGTGGATGGGCTGTAACTCTAGAAAACCACACTGGGTACCACTTCTGTTGGCTAAGAACAGGAACAACATTTCACATGAGCTCACCAAGACTGAACAATAGAAGACTGGAAAAACATCATCTGGCACGATGAGTCTCAATTTCTGGTATAATATTCAGAGGTAGAATCAGAATTTGGCATAAAGAACATGAGAGCATGGCTCCATCCTGCTTCATATCAACAGTTTAGGCTGGTGATAGCAATGTAACGGCATTGGGGAAATTTCTTGCCACACTTTGGGCTCCTTTGTACTGAACATTATTTAAACATCACAGTCTACCTGAGTACTGTCACTGACCATGACCATCTCTGTGCTCATTTTGTCTCCACAGACACCAGATCTCAATTAAACAGAGCGCCTTTGGGATTTAGTAGAACACGAGATTAAAATCATGGACGTGTAGCAAACAAACCTGCAGCAATGGGGATCAAAATCTCAGAGGAATGTTTCCAGGACCTTTTTGAAACTTTGCCAAGAAAAATTTAAGGCAGTTCAGTGTGTCTAATTGTCGCATTCATTAGAAAACATAAGACCAAAGCTCTTGGAATGTAGTTATGTACAATTATTTATTTATTCATACAATTTCTTTCTTTATGCCACTTTAGTGGATGTCATGCTCACCAATTTGGACTAAGTAGGCCACAGTCTTTTAGAACTGAAATTCTATGAGGTCATTTGGATTGAGTCACTATCAGAAGCTCTTTTAGTGCAAGAGAGTTGGAGGTGGACATTAGTTTGACCTCTCTGGAATCCTCTGTTCATCATGTGTCTTAGCAAGGGTTTGGGATAACTGACATCTCTATTTTCAGTGTTCTTTACAGCAGTTAAAGAAAAGGAGAAAGTGCCCGAATACACCCCAGCACAACCACCACAGACACACCCACACATCCCCTTTGTGTTTCCTTAAGATAGTGACTTGCTTGGTCACTAGCTTATCCACCCACATTCAACTCATGTTCCCACTCCCCTTGCCTGTCCCTCCCTCTGGCCGTGGTAATAAACTCATAGCTGTTTCTGTCATGCAACACTCTGGGCACTCATAAAGGTGCCACCTGTTGCTAGAGCATACCAGGACACTTTACTTGGGATACTGCAAACTTGGCGATACTCATTTACTCCACCCACCCAGTATCCTTTTAAGGGTGACATACCAGTATACTGTACATCACATGGGTTTGTGGTACAAGTCTTATATTGTAGATTGTAGTCAAAGCTTAAATGGTAAATAGGGTGTTGTTGATTCCACAGCCAAAGAAATGCTGTGAAATGTTTATTCTTGCACAAATAGCAGACATGAAAGAAAAGGATTTCCTGTGTGCTGTTTTTGTTGGTATGACCTACTGTTATATTAATCTCTAGGAGTTGGATATGTGATCATTTAAAAGTCTTGAGCCTCCCCTCATTTCTTTATATTTTGCTTCCAAGGAGCCAGATGTACTTGAAAATTTAAAGTGGTCTTAAGCAATAACTATTCAAGCTTTCCAAAGGTCTTTCAAAGTTTTCTTTTGAAATTGGCTTCAGTTTGTGTCCCTGACAACTTTTAGAGGAATGTTCTTGTTTGTTTAAGCTTATTAACATAAACCTATGAATTATTCAGGTACCTAACTCCAGGGATGACCCAGTGTAGCATCTACACATCATAGAGAACTTAGCAAAGAAGCAAGAAGGTCATTATATGGAATAGCAAGTTATTACAGCTGTATTACAAAAGTAATATTCAAATAATATGTAAGTAATCATCTTTTATCAACAGTGATTATACCTGAGTAATATTATATTTAAATTTATAAAACTGTGTAATAACAGGCCAGAAACTAGGGGAGATGATGTGGAAACAAATGGATGCTTATGAGGCAAAATCAATTAGTAATTGTATAATAATATCTTGGCAACAATATGATAGCCTGTTAGCAATAAAATGGTAATAGGTGCTTTAGAATTTTTATATACTGACTTGTGGTAGTAACCTCATAATAATGCTGCTTTTAATCCTACCTTATGTCATCTTTGTTTAAAGGTCTCAATGTGAAGATTATGTTTAATGTTTTGGCTTATTACTTATGTGCTAGTTTAATAATAATCAGGAATCCAGGCTGCAGAATGCAAAACTACTGGTTTATCTATTTCTATACTGATAACATAGTAACCGTTTAACAGCGATTACATACATAGTAACCGTTTAACATATACTGTACAGTAGCTGCCGCAGGTGACGCGGAGGACCTCAATGCTGGACTCAAGAGTTAAACTTCACTGTATTGTTCCAAACTAGCAACTAAAGCTGGTCGTGTGCCAGCTACCCAGAAACTCTAAATTTACTCGAAACACGAAATACAAAGGCCGGTTGGGAGCCAGCTACAGGAAAACTCGAAACTCTCCAAACACACAGCAAGGACACCAACATAGACATCAATACTGACGAGGACGCGAAGAAAGAACAAAGAACCAAAGCAGACAATAAATACACAAGGGCTAGTGAGGGGAGTGACAACAGGTGGGTAGCACAGCTGAACATAATCACAAAGATGTGACAAAGGGAAGCAAAACTAAACACAAAGCACATGGAACACAAGACTGTCAACACTAAACATGGCGCACACAGACTTGACAAGAAAACAACGGGAAGGGAAACTAAACACGACAAGAGATCAAGACCAAAGATCAAAACAGAAACAATGAGAAAAACAGACACAGGAACACAGTCACGGGAAGATGAGGACAAAGGGAAAACAGAGTGAAAAGCAATAACTAAAACCAAAACTACAACAAACTGAGAAAAACACAACCCAAAAAATATAACGAAAACAAAACTGCACTAAAGGAACTCGAAACACTGGGCCAATGGCCCGGGACCATGACAATCATTGCCAAGCACACTTTGCATTACCGTAATGAGGCATCAATCTGTCCTATTGGAAGGATTCAAATGGTTTCTGAAAGGTGATAAATTGTACTTCGCGGTCAGCAGTGGAGGCATAGAAAAATGCAAAAAACGCCAACATGCTTTTAAATGTGTCATTGAAGATATGTTAATAACCTAGTAATACAAACTGAGAAGCGTGATGATACCATCAGCTCTGAATGGAAAAGCGGTAGAGGATGGATGGATGGATATGGGTAATGTGTTAGCAATGAAAGGATACCACATCAAACTACAGAGGGCTTAACTCAAAGACACCCCAAAAGTCAAAGTTAAAAAATGATGTAAGAGGCTAGTCCATTAAGACAAAATTTCATTGCAGCAACTTCAATTTTTACTCTCGCCACATGAGGCCAGGTATTGTCATGTACTAGGAGGAACCTGGAACCCACTAAGGGCATAAGCATTGACAATGGGTTCAAGGATTTCATCCTAATTCTTAATGGCAGTCAGGCTGCTGCTTACTAGCTTGTAGAGGCTTGTGCGTCCCTCCATGGATATGCCTCACCAGACCATCACTGACTCACCATCAAACCGGTCATGCTGAACAATGTTACAGGCAGCATAATGCTCTCCACGGCTTCTCCAGACTCTCTCTTGTCTGACACGTGCTCAGGATGAACCTGCTGTCATCTGAAAAGCGCAGTGCGGCAGTGGTGGACCTGCCAATTCTGGTATTCTGTGGCAGATGCCATTCAGACTCCACAGTGGTGGGCAAGTGAGCACAGAGCCTACTAGAGGATGTTGAGTCCTCAGACCAACCTCTGATGTCACTCTCTGACAAAAAAATCAGAAACATTCACACCAGTGACCTTCTGGCAGTATTTTGTAGGGCTCTGGGAGTACTCATGTTTCTCCTACACAAAACAGCCAATACTGGTGCTGCTGATGGCTTAAGGACCCTGTTCAGCTGTCTTATATAACTGCCTAACTTCAAATCCCAGTCCAGAAGATTTATCTATGTGCAAATATGAGATGCCATTGCTCTGTAAACACACTCTTGTCATATAATAATACCTCAGAATATCAACAAAAAAATAGGATTCTGACCACATAACAGTTTAGTGTGGTTGACTTTTACTTATAAAGCAATTTCTTTGAAAATGAATTTGTTTACATTTATAACAACATTCAGTGCTCAACATGTTAACTTACTGACGATACATTTTAAGGGTTATTGAAAAATTTGTTTAACTTAACATGAAATAATTAAACATAATTTAAGTAGGGCATTGAATTCAAGCATGTTTGAACTTGTAGCTGTTTGATTTCTTGAAAAACACACTTAACAACACTTCTAGAGTACAGGATTCAATCAACCAAGAACCATTTCTTACAAAATAAGGAACAAAGGACCTGACACAGAATGTAAGAAATGCATCTGGGTCTTCAGCTGATCCATGTGTTGTTCACAGAAATGTTGATGGGTGACTGTCCAAAATGCATTCTTGTGGAAGTGAAACAGGGAGAAAAGGCTGAGGTATGTGAAATTCCACAGCAGCAAACATCCAAAAAAGAGCTTTAAATGTCCTTCAACAAGCCTGTAACTACTCCTGAAGACTGCCGAAAGAAATTACAAGAAAGCTTCCCTCAGAGAGTTCAGGGTGTGTTGAAGAACAAAGGTAGTCATGCCACATTTTGACTTGTTAGAATTATAATGATTTTATAATGTTTTTGCCTTATATTCTGTATTTCCTTCTTTGTGTGCACATGTTTCAGCAAGTTGTAAAAAAAAAAAAGAGGTGGCTCAAGGCTTTGTTGTGATTGTTGAGTTTGGAAAATGATCAGCTGTATGTTTCCTTTATCAACAGTGTGTCATTTACTGTATATTAGCTAAAAGAGGAAAGGTTGCAAGAGAAATAGATAAAATATTTTTTTAATGTAGCAAATGTCCTGTAACAGAGACGTTAAGACATTACCTGATATTGCAATAACTTTGTTTGTGATGCGTGAAAAATCCATCTTTGAGGCTGTACTTACAAACTTAACTTAAACTGTAGTTTATTGGTGTTATCCTTTACTTCTCAGCAGCTTAGTGACTTTCATTCACAGTCTTTCTAAATCAGCTTATTTTCGGTGCAATTAGTAAAACATGTCTGTGAAAGTGAGTCTGGACTTGAATTTGTCTTTCACAGCTGTTGTGAAGCAATTATGATAATCTCATGTCATTTCCTTTAGTGCAAAATCGGTTTACAAATTAATAGAGATCTGAAACGACTCTCACAATTTTGTTCTCGTTCTGTTTCTGTCATTTGGTATGTTTACAAAGTGTGCTTGATGCTGACTGCTAAACCATAATTGCACATGAAATGCTAAGCTTTAGATCTTTAAATGTAAGCTCTGTTGCTCAGCAACTGTCATAATTGCAATGTATTTGTAATTGCGTATCTGGGATCCACTGACATATAGCGACACAGAAGCTTTTTAAGTGAAAAGCTACTGTTTACTGATTATTAATATCCAGACATAACGAAGCACAACAATGATTTCATTTGCTGGAGGCCCAGTCACAATCGCGCCCATAAGAATTCAGTTAAACTCTCGCCATTAAAGTGGTAAATTAGCACCATTAAAAGCTTTCTTCAGGCTATGACAACACTGACACTACAAGCTGTCAGCTGTCAAAATATACTAGCACTGTAAGCTGGAGTTTACTTGATCTTGTCTTGAGGACTTTAACATGGGATAGAAAGCTCATGAAAGTCTAACTGACACTCCAACAAAACACCTTTTTAATGCAGCAGACTTCATTCACACTAACATGACTTAAATATCCTGATAATATACAATTATTCATGTTTCACTTTTACAATAACAATCTAATTTATGTTGATTTCTCCAACTCTGTTTTGCTCAAAGGCGTTGCTCGTGTGTGGAGGGGAGGGGACTTTTGAAAAATCTGCCTTCACATCTTCACATTTGCAAAGGTGAACAAAATAGATGAGACTTTATACTTACGATACTTAATGGAATAGAACACGAGGCTTCGTTTAGTTTGCGCCTCGTGGCAAAAGTGAAATCATTAGAATTCACTGAATTACAACCAAACTTGAAGCGGTTTGGTCAGGCATCTGTTACCTACCTCCCAATCCTTCTGTCTGATTCTGGTTTTGCCTGTACTAACCCATATTAAAAAGAAATTCTCCTGACTTTAGATGTTAATAATTTTCTAACTTAGTGTGACATAGGGCAGAAGTCAGGGTCCAGGTCTCTAGTCCAACACGGGGTAATGCAGACAGCCAATCAAACACCTGTGCAGGCACAGGAAGAACACGCCGAGCAGACGAAAAGTTTGAACCAGGAACTTTCTTGCAACAGCAATGCTAACCAGAGCATTTTTAAAAGATCTAAATAAAAAGCCCACATGCTGTGATAATTATCTTGTCTCTCCACTGATCTGCAATTTTTTAGCAATCCGTTATAGTGTGATTAATCTTTGGGATCTTGATTATGTTTTATCATCATCTGGAATATCCTGACTGTCACCACTTTCCCCCTGTCCTATCCTGCCCAGCAGATGATGGATGATTCTCTGGTCCAAAGCGTCTGACCCATGTTGACCTCACTCCTCTGCAACAGTAAACAGAGGCGCCTTTCGACATTTGGGCTGCAAGCATATTCTCACATGAATGGCTTTTTCATTTTTCTGTATCCAGTATTTCTGTGAGGCGCTGCAACAGAGTTACCAAACTGTTTACAGATAGTGTGAAACTGATAATCTTCCCCTAAATGAATGGACATCAGATGTTTGTTGACATCCAGTTCATGAAAGCTTTTACTCACAGGACGTTTATGTTGCAAGTTTGTGCCAGAAGCAACAAGATCTTTAATTACTACAGGAAAGGTGGGCAGTGTGATTTAGTGTTTAGCAGTGAGTGTGACTGATTAAACATGGAGGAACATCAACTACAGAAAACAAAAAGGCCATCGCATAGTGATTATATTCTCTGAACAATGCTCTTTATTTACATAATTAAAATTAAAAATATAAAAAGCCCGGCCCACTTAGAAATTTTCAGAGATACAGATTTTCATCTAATTTTGATTGTTTTTCCCCCTCAATATTAGGCCAACAATCTGTGGATAGAATGTAAATTAACTTATTGTAACAGCAATGCATCAGGATCATTGGAGCCATAACTCTTAAACTGACTAGGCAGGCCCTCATCTGCAGGCAACCAAAGCTGCGATTAAAGTTGTTTTCCAGGTGTATTATGATGGGTTAATTACCACCCAGATGTTCATATTATCACCTTTCTGTCAAAAATATTTAGTGAAATTGTTTACGTAGAAACATTTGGAGTTTTTTATCTGTCAAAAAAAATGGACATTTGATTGGAAAAACAATTAGTATTTTGGGTTCTGACGGCACAGGTTTGTATGCAGATGTTCGTTGATTACATATCATTATTAATTCTGGGAGGAAGTGAGGATGAGTTATTGTGGCTTCCTCCTGATTAGTTACTAAAGTGACAGAATGATGCAGCATTTTACATATTGAAATCATCTGAAGACATTTCATGAAAGATATTAAACTTAATGTTGAAAAAGTTGGTTAGTATGTTGCTTTTATTAGCCTATGAAACACGCAGAGTTGCAGTCTATCAACACCAGATGATGACCAGGGGTATGTTCTGGTGTTTGCTGTGCGGTTTAAAATAGTTCTTGGGGAAACTGATCGTCAGCTCTGAGCAGCCATGAAAGCCACATAGATCAGATTTCTACTTACTGTTGGAACATGGACAAGACCTAAAAGGCCACATCAGTATTATAAAAACAACTCTATAGACTGACTGTTGAAACAGGCATTTAAATTGATACATTTAAGTCATTTCCAAGCAAGATTTCACCACACAGAGACAAAAGCTGGATGTGATTCCTTGACATAATGGTCAGTGTTAAATTGAGACCAGTGCTGCCACTAGATGGCATTGTTACACTTTATTGTGTTGCCCTGCCCACTGAGGACAGTCTTCCCTCACAATAGTGCGTGACTTTAACACATTTTAATAATTTTTTTTTAAAAAACGTAAAGCTGAAGATTCATGTGGCGCACACAATGTTTATACCCTGAATTACAATGCAGTTTTGAGGCTTGGATTCAGTTGTGCTGATGCAATCAATGTGACCACGTATATTGATTGCATTATGAAATTCACTTAGATTATAAGTGCTGTCTTAGAATATATGTCTTCCTAAAAGTGGAAAGAGCTCCACTTCTAAGCTACCATCCGTTTTTGTTATGTCATGCGGACAACATTGTGCCCGTTTCACTGAGTGACAATTTATACATTTTGTTTGTATACCATCAGAATGTGGAAAGCTGTCTCAGAAATTACAGGATTGTTTTATCAACAGAATCAAAATTATAGTTGATTAGACAAAAATAATGATTGAAATGCTTTACAGATGTCATTTGTGCCTTTGGAATGCCTTTGACACACTGTGGAAAGCTTTGACATCCACCGGATGAAAATATTTTTAATTTACTTATTATTTCCTCATTCTTTTTTTTTCACCTAAAAATTCTCTAGGCTAAATTTCAAGCATAAAGTGGGAGGTCACCCAGGAACATGATAAAGCTACTAGTAAAAGTGTTTTTTAAAAGGGCTCAGGTGTAGTCATGCATCCGCCTTAATGTGAGATCCAACAATAGGATGATTCATAGCCGCAACATGAATCACCCTACAGCACACTTTTAAGAAGATTAGCATATCATTCTTTTCTGAGAAAATGATTTCAAGCGTCACAACCCCAAAATGCTCCTTTGTAACAGCGAGCGCTGAATAGGAAAACTCGAGGAGTTTTTCTCCTCGCCACAGCAGGTTTCGGTTATGCATTTTCAAACCCAGGAAAGTTCTAACTTCAATTCAATACTGTTAAATATACCTGATCATCTACACAGCTGCAAAGCACTTGTGCATTATATTACCACAGTACAAATATCATGTGACTAGAGGCAAAAATATTTCTTAAAGAATTGGATTAGAATACATTTGAATACATCTAGAATTTGGCAGTATATTTACTGCATGCTAATAATGTAGTCATTTCTCCTAGTAGTATTAATCTGCATACTATTACGTGCGTGCATTAAAGGGAATGACTACACCATTTGCCAGATATTTTGAGCCAAACGGTGACATGTTCTTGACTTTTAAGAATGGCCAAGTCACTAACGTAAGTGTAATTTCAACTGATGTTTCTCGAGGTAAACACCAGGCAGAAGGCTACAGGACTAAAAGCTGGCCGCAGTCCAGGCCTGGCAGAGCAACATCAAGAAGCAAATGCCAGCTGTCCTCACCAGACAACATCACCACTGGCCATTGGTTCAAAAGACTGAAACAGCTGATATATGTGTTGCAGAAAACCAAACTCTGTTTAATTATGACTCCCATGTTTTTTTTCTTTAAAGCGAAGATAGAAGTAATGTAATGTTATTACAGCATCAAACAGAAGTTTTCAGACACAGACTGAAAGCAAAGGTAGGGAGATGAAAGTCTTTGACTCTGGAGACTGCCTTTTTATCCTTTCTCAAAGTTGGTAGGAGACGGTATGCCTGTCATGTTCAGATATAATGAACACAGTATAATGTAAATGAACAGTGATGCATGTGTACAAAATGAATAATATTTATTAAATGTATGGATCTGGGTTGTTTTTCTTATAAATGCAACTCCCATTAACAAAACACAGAATAAATTGTGAACTTTAAAGCAGTTTGACCGGCAGACAAAAACATTACATGTGTGTAATGTAAAAGAAGTGTTTTCTGTTTTTATTTGATCCCTTTAGCAGCAGTTTAGTTGCCTCTGTGCCCCACCAGATGTTCACCTGGATGAGCATCAACTCTTAATAGTGACAGCGGGTGGGAATGCATGCAGATTTACATTCTTTGTAGCTGATTTTTCAGTAAATCAGATCAATATTTGTTCATCATGTGAATATAAACCTGACTAAAAATAAGACGAACTGAGCCCATGTGTCTGAGCTCGTTGGCCTGTCTGATACCCACCTACCCCTGACAGACAAACCATCTTTGTATTGTGCTTTTTTTGGTATACATCATCCAACCCTAAGTACCATAAAATAGGTTCGGGCAAAGCAGTAATTTATCATATGATGCTTTGCTGTTATATATCTCTCTGTCTTGGTCACCATAAGTCTTTCTTATAGTAGCTGTTTAAGAACTACAGTGTTACCAGGGACAGGAGCGATAACTCCAGTGTAATAATGGACCTCTGCACAGCCATGATGACAGACGACCCCCTGTTGTAGGAATATATTCTTCTTTACTCACTTCCTTGAAAAAGGGCTTTCCTGTTGGAAGCCTCATGTGTGAGAAAACTGGAAAGTGCAATCCCCCACACAGCTGCTGCTGCTTCTTTGTCTGAGCCGCCCAAGGTTGTAACTATGCAGAATAATTTGTTGTCTAATAGTGCCGGAAAATTCCCTGCAAATATATTTCCGTCACCAGTCGTGGACACGTCTGAACCTGAAAGTGCCAGAATCAAAGCCCGGCTTGCAGCTCTCAGGCTAATAATGGTGGTCCAGAATTAAATATCAGCATGTACGTATTATCATGGTGATCATAATGTTCTCTTGACTTTTAATGTGCCGTCAGCAGAAGTAGCACAAGGTGTATGCAGCTACACATTCTTATTTGTGCACTGTGTTAATGGCATTTCGGAAGTTTGTGCATGGTTTTTCCAGGGCTAATCAACAGTGCACTGTGACTTTCACTAGCATACTGGTAGACTGCAAAGGTCATCCAGTAGCTTTTGTTTGCATGCTTTTAAACATTGCCAAATCATGCAGTAAATGTGTGTTCAGACATCTTTGGTTTTTTTGGGTGTTTTTTTTTGTTTTTTGAGAGAGGTCAAGGATTGAGTTGGTATTTGCCAGCATGCTGGAAAAGCATGGGTGACGCACACTGAATAGATAATAAAGAAAACAAACGGCATTAAAACACTTTAAAACAACAATAAAACAATTTAGAGCCAAGTAAGTGATAACAAATGCATTCCCATCAGTTACTGGTTAGAGCCAAGAAGCAAGTGCAAACAACTAAAACTAAGCTGATTAACATGTTTAACATTGCACCTGCTAACCATCAGCAACTGTGTGTGTAACTGTGTGTTAGCTGACATGCTAATAGCTAAATACATTGCTGTGCCAGTGTCACGGTCAGGGGTGTCTTTCAGTTTCTTCTCGATGCTCTCGGTTTGATTTGTTTTGCTGTAGTTATGCTTTTGCATAGTTTGTGTTCTCCTTTGTATTTGGTATTTATTGTTATTATTTAAAACTTACAGGACAGTTTTCCTGCCCTCCTGTGTTTCCTGTATTTTCTTGCTAAGTCCCAGTTGTTATATTAGATATTTCCTTCTTTAGTTACTTCCTGTTTTATTTTTCTAGTCTCTTGTCTTGTTTTGCTTCCTTGGTCTTGTCTACTTTGATTATAGTCCCAGCTGTTTCCCCTTCCCTCGTCATCTCTGAGTGTATTTGTGGACCTCGGTTTTCCTCGGGTTGTTTGCGGCTTCCTCCCTCGTGGTTGCATGTCCTCAGCTCCATGTTACCAGCTTCTTCCTGTCCTGCTCGTTATATGCTTTTGTTTATTTTTGTGGTTTAACAGCAGTAAAGTTGAGTTTGTGTTCTGTCTCCTGAGGCCTGCATTTGAATCTACGTCCTGCCTGCCACCCAGCCTTACATGACAGAAGTGCAGGCTTACTGTAGACATGCAGTCTTATTACTTTAAAAGATTATTCAGTAACTTAAGTTCATCTTTCTGTGCAAATAGTTTCCAACATTAGACTTTCCATTTCATTATATCTGGCCACATTCAGTATCTGTCATTCTTAAAGTATGCTGCAACTGAAATTGGGCCTCTGCTAGTATAATGTTTCCTTCTAAGGTCATTTTTTCTCTTTTGTGGCCGTTATTTGGCACTCAACAGCCTTATCCTTTGCTAGGTGGTGTGGTGGTCATCATTTAGGCTAATATCTTAAGGTCCCCATCTCAGCCTTTGCAGAATGCCATTCTGCTTGTAGTTGATGAGCTACCTGATAAGCTTCTTAGTAATATCCCTGTAAGATACTTACCCATCTCTGCTTCTTCTTATGGATCAGGTAGAGAAAGCAGCAATTGGAGTCTGAATGTGTTTTCTTACAAGATCCATGCACCCAGTTGAGCAGTTCAAGCATGTAAATTGTGATTTGGTGATTATAGATTTGTATCACCGTTAAGTCAACTTCCTGTTGGGCTGAAATAACCAATAACCATCCAGCTGGAAAGATTCGAACCAGCTGCCATTTTAGAACTCAGATTTCCACCAAACTGGACTTCTTGAAATGAAATGCTTTTACCGCTGGCTGGGCTGGCAGCCAAATTTCAGCATTGAGAATGCGAGAACTCAAACGATGTGACCTAGGATGTTCAAATTCACGCCATAGATGCATCTACTAAAAATCCCAGATGAGTGTGAATCTTGGCGACCTTAACCTCACGGTCAAAGTGAGAGGTCAAGTTTTCTGAAAATTGTGTGAATGCAGTAACTGGAGAATGTATCTTCAGGTCTTGAATTTGGTGCCATAAATGTATCTATTAATCTCAGAGTTAGTTCTTAGCATGGTTCTTGTACCCGATTAAGATCTACCACGTCCCAATTATATGTTCTAGAGCTTGTGCTTCCAGGAGATTTGTGCTAAAGATTCTACTGCCAGGAGGCTGAGGGGCAGCACTGGTGGCTGACAGGATTTTTTCTAGAGTGTGATGGATCACCAGCTTACGAGAATAAAGACTGTGGAAGAAATTACACAGGAAGGTAAACTCACAGACATATGTAGTTTGTTTTTTTTTTCATGTGGAGTAGAATTGCTTATTCGTTTCTTTCTGCTGTCTGGGCTTTTTCTGGCCGCAGAAACGACCAATAAGGAGGAAAAAACAAGTCTGATTGTGTTGTATTTCACCTCCCATCATAACAGCCATTTGTCCTCCAGTTGGGCTGATCCAGTCTCAAACATCCCTCACTGTACTGTAACTAAACAGAAAATAAAAACAAAAACAACACAATAATGCAATAAAAATATCAATAGCTGAGAAAATTGAAAAAAATAAATGTGAGGAGTATGATCAACTAAACTTTTAGATGCATTTCAGATGTTATATTGCATCTTCACATCTATTCGGTGGATGTAGGTGTGAATGACAAGTGTAGCCTCAAGGTCAGAGGGTAAGAAACCATACACAATATTATGTTATTGTAGAATACACTGAAAAAGTAATCTCCCCAGGCTTTTCACTTGTCACACTGTATGAGCAGCAGCGCGTTATTTTTTTTAAAGCTCCTCCAGCAGAAAAGAAGAAAAAGTATAACATTAATAAAGAACCCCCCTAAATCCAGGATTCCAGTAGATGATTCTCCCTTAAGGAACTGACTGTGGCTCATTGCTCAACAGTGACATTGTCTGTACTGTTAAGACAGATATCTCAGTGTACAAAGGAATCAAGAGGCTAAAATATCCCCCGTCCCAACCCTTTCACCATCACTCACGTTTCATCTCCATTACCTTGTTGTCGGTGTGCCAGGATCATGTTACCAGCGTGTGGGATATGCAGTTTCCCTTTCATTTCCTTTAACTCCAGGAGTTTTATCATGAAGCCCGATTTCAGGCAACTGAACGCAAGACTTGTGAGCTATGAGTTTGTAAAATTTCAGAAAGGCCTCTTCAGTAAGTTTGTGATGCAGAGATTTAATATTAACTCGAAAGTTCTCTTTGAAGTCTTGAGATCAGGTGCCTTACTTGACAGCGCAAATGTATACTCCACATCATTTATTCATGAGATTATAACTTAGTGATTTTAATTTAACAAGAATTTCCTACAAACATCAGGTTGAAGAGATTCCCACGGGTCTTAATCCTTCTATTATTTCAGTTGCTGGGGGATAAAAAAAAATACTGTATAAATTAAAAAAACAAAACTTTGTGCACCCTGCTGCATATGAATGAAATAAAACATCATCCATTTTTATAGGACCTTAAAGTAGAAAACAAGAACCCTGTTACAAATGAATGAAAAGCAAATTAAATGGAAATATTAGACTGAGTCACTGATGTGACCCACTGGTGCAGCAATAACTGCAAGTTACTGTTTGCGGTAACTAACCTCACATGAACTGCACACCAGCTGCATTCACGCTGGTCCACAACATGCTGGGTTAAGGTCAGGACTTGGACTTGATATTCATCTTTATTCTAGTTGGACATTCATTGGCAGAACAACGTGAAAGCTGGGAGTTATTGTCCTTCTGCATGACTCACGTTCTCTTGAGTTTCAGGTCAGACTAATTATCTTGTAGAATTTGCCCCCCAATTCTCCAAATGTAATCCTTCTAATTTAACCCATAAGTTCTTTTTTGGTGTCATCCACGTACTCTTGATCAAAACGTGGAATGGCATTAAAGTTATCTTTGGAGAGCAGTGGCCCTGCCGTGCACACCATTGATGGCCTCATGAACACTGACACCAGCCAACATGAGAGGGGCTGTTAGGTGCTGAGAAGTTAGCCCAGATCTGAACCTTGAACACTTCAGGGGAGAGTAATTAATTGCCTTCATTTGTGTATTACTGCCTGTAAATAAGAGTCCAAACTTGTTAAAGATGATTTTGTAACCCTTTCCAGCCTGATGAGCACAGTTCACCTACACAGACTTGTGGTATGGAGCTAGATTTTCTTTCTTTCAATTAAAACACTTTCCACACCTATTGATTGAAAACACCTGATTTAATTTTCACCTTCAAATTTATCCATCAGGTTTGTACAATGTATTAGCCCCATTACTGAGTTCTTATTCTTTGCATGTGTCACACATTTAAATAATGATTTTATATATTAAGGGAAGAGAAGTATCCAAACCTACTCAGCCCTATGTGAGAAAAAAGATTGCCCACTAAACCTCATACAGTAAGTGGTGGTAACACCCTGGCGGTAAGAATTGCAATCAAGCATTTGCGATAACTGGTAATGAGTCTTTCACATCGCAGGGGGGGAATCTTGGCCCACTCTTCCATACAGAATTATTTTAATTATGCCACATTGGAGTGTTTTTGAGCATGAATGGCCTATTTAAGGTCATGCCAAACCATGGCTTGGACTTGAGTCCAGACTTTGTGTAGGTCACTCTAAAACCTGCTACATAGCTCAAGTGTGCTTGAATTTCAGGACATGAACTGATGTCCAAACATTCTCCTTGGTGTGATGTTCTTTTTATGAACTGCTGTTTTCCGTCTCATTGGTCCACAGAAAGTCTTGGGGATCACTGAGGTGGTTTTTTGGCAAATGTGAGCCTTTCTGTGTTTTGTTTTTTTTCTACTCCGCTTCATGGAATGGCTTTCTGTGGCCGAGCAACTGCAGCTAAGCCTTGCATCGCTGAGTGTCAGGTGCAGTGGTGTATACATGCCGCTCCTGGACTCTAGAGCAGTGGAGAGGTGTTCTCTGGAGTGATGGATTGCGCTTCTCCATCTGGCAATCCGATGGACAAGTCTGGGTTTGCCAGTGGCCAGTAGAACGGTACTTGTCTGACTGCACTGTGCTAAGTGTAAAGTTTGGAGGAGGGGGAATTATGGTGTGCAGTTATTTTTCAGGAGCTGGGCTCGGTCTCTCAGTTCCAGTGAAAAGAACTCTTAATGCTTCAGACACGTTGGACAATTTTATGCTCCCAACTTTGTTGAAACAGTTTGGGGATGGCCACCTCCTTTCCCAACATGACTGCGCACCAGTGCACAAAGCAGGTTCGCAGATGAGCGAGTTTGATTAGAAAGGACTTGACTGGGTTGCACAGAGTCCTGACCCAGCAGAACAACACCTTTGGGATGAATTAGAGCAGAGACTGTGGGTCAAGCCTCCTCATTCAGTATCAGTGTCTGACCTCACAAATGCGCTTCTGGAAGATCAAAAATTCCCATAAACACATTCCTAAGCCTTCCCAAAAGAGTATTGTAATTAGGGTATGTTCTTTATCATACAATATAATGCACCTTGAGGCAACTGTTGGGATTTGGTGCTATATAAGTTAAATTGAGATGAGTTGAAGCTGCTGTAGTTGCAAAGGGTGGGCTGACAACATACCAAACCCTATGGATTAACAATGGGGTGTAACTCAAGTTCATATGCGTGTGAAGGCGGATGAGTTAATACTCTTGGCAATATGGTGCACTTTTATCCTACTTTCTCTACGTTCTAGTTTTACAGCTTGTGTTAAGACAATGTCGTGCATAAATTTTATTTTTATGATAGAACCAGTCAAGTATAAACTCAACATCATGACACACTAAGTGATGACAGTAGTTTGATGGATCTCATTCCCAACCCTTCAGATACCCTTGCTATCTCATGTAAACATACTGTACAGGCGCATCATCATCATTTTTGCACATTTCATCATTTTTTAATGCAGTCTGAGGTCTTCAAACAAACTGGTATCTCTTAGTGCTTAAATCTAAGTCATTTTGGTGCCTTCACTTGACAACCAAAGCTAACAAAAATTACATTCTCCTGTCTAAGAAACATTTATGACACCTCCACCTCTCCAGCCTCCTAATGCGGACTTTGTTACTCTGAGGTGTGCAATATTGCTGCTGCTGGTGCATCAAGGCACCCGAGCCAAACGACACCTCATACGTATTTCTGCAGTGCCAGCGGTATTTGAAAGAATGTGTAGTTGACATTCTGGCTGAGAATGCATTGTTATAACATGGAAAATAAAACAGAAAGTAATAGCAATAAAGCAAACCTTAATTCCACATCTGTGTAGTTTATTAGTTACATTCTGTACTTTTCTGATAATTTCTTAGGACCACTTCTCTAACTGTATTTGCAAGCTTTCTTTTTGTGGTGCTCATTTTCTTCAATGCCACTAATCCCTTCTGCTCGTCATACTGACAAGCTGACACTTTGAACTCTTTTTCAGGAAATCATTTCTTCCCAACAGAAGCTGAAACTCTTGTAGAGTGAACCGAGCGGAGAAAATACTTTTAGGTTTTAATAGATATGCTAACCTGGTACCAATAAGGCATCAAACAATGTATAAAGCAAATCACCCTTTCCATGTAGGAAGAATTTTTTTGTTGCCAATAATGCTTTTCTAGTCTTCAAATATAATGCGTCAGAAGCTTTTCAATCATTATTCCCAGAAACGAATTGTATTTTTAGAATTCTATCTTGCTGCCGTGATGACATATTTTTCACACACAAGTGCTCAAGCTTACAATGCATGCATACTTATGAAGGATCGACTGGGAGGAAAAAATTACCAGTATGACTGCAATCAGTATTCATTTCATCTAGCAGTTGATCCCACTGACGCTTCTGACTGTTTACCACTCGTGGTTATGACTTTTT
>VOQJ01009329.1:95826-111824 GCA_015052665.1 Apistogramma diplotaenia
AGTAAATGATCCAAAAATGATTAACGTTACTTAGTGGAAGACTTCATGGTTCCCACTTTAGTCTCATAATATCTACTCAGTCGACTGGTTTGTAACTCATTGATCCCAACTCTTAAATACTGTTAGAAAAAAACATCCTCAGTTTTACTTAATGTTTTTTTGTTCTGGTTAGCACAAAAAAATTAAGACACTAATGCACTAAACTAAAGTGATTAACATTGTAAACCAGACTCTTGGTACATATTACAATATGTGATGTAGTCACTTTTCAGATAGAGAGCAATAACAGATATGTTTAGTGTAATGTCTTAGTGCAATTATCAGTGTTTGATGCATAAAACATATTTCAGATATGTTATTAGTTTTCCTCGTGCCACAGTTTGTTTGTCAGGGCTCATTGTTTAGGATTCCCCAAACAAATCATCCTAATCCCTCAGACACCATGCAGATGGTGGTTAATAATTAGGAGGCTGAAATATGTCACTTTCATGAGCATTGTATTTGGCTCCACTTAGCGCCGAAACTAGATGGCACCCTGTTATTTCTCACACATAATTGACTATCATTGAGGACTGGTGTGGTTAAGTTGTTGATGAAAGAGGCATTGTGGGTACTATGAATGTGCCCACTGGAATTCAGATTTTGGCTCAGCACCTCAGCTTATAGCTTAATCAGCTCCCTGTTTGTGTTGGCTTTTGATTGGTGTCGTTTACAGTCAGGTCAAGCATTCAGATACAATTTTCACAATTCTTTTCCTTTGTACATCTCCACAATAGATTTGAAATTATGTAATCAAGATGTGATTGAAGTATAGACCTTTAGCTTTAATTCAAGAGGTAAAATGTTGCATTGACCATTTAAGCATCACAGCCACGGGCTCAAAAGCAGTAGAATTGAAATTATTATTAAAGTACAATAGCTAAATTTGCATTTGGCACCTGTTTGTGGAAACTCTGTGTGTGCAGTCCAAAGCGCTGCTGATGAAGTGACTTCATCAACAGATTGTTACGTTCTTAAAATGGTGAGCTCAGTAAGTACAAAAAACCTTTGAAGACTGTGGATCACAACTAAAGTGGGCTAAGAAAAAACCTTCAGCACAGCTAGACAAATGAAGAGCACTCTTTAAGGGTGTAGCAGCTGTTTGTTCTACACATGGGTTCTTCTCAGTACAGATGACAGCCAGCAATTCTGCAAACTTCGCTTTTATTTACACACTCTGCCCCACATCTCCTCCTCCAGCTGAACCAGAACTCCCAGTCCCCCAAAGGGTGTTCCAGGTGGTAATAGGGTAGGGTAGAAAAGGGCACTCTTTTTTTTCTTCTTCTTCTTCTTCTTTTTTACATTACTGTAGCTTGACTCACACTCTGACAATTTCTGGCTGATATCCATGCTGGAACAAAATGGCCCTCTGTTTGAAGCATGAGTCTGCAAGACACAAGGGAAAGAGAAGCTGTGTGTCACTGTGTTGTCCAGTGGACCATATCTGAACCAGCGTGAAGTGACTTACAGACAGACTCTGACTCTCTCTGTGCTTTCCGTGCTTTTAGAGCTGGAAGAAGGCAGTCACAGTAATTTGTCTGCTGTTGAAGAACATGTGTGTGAGACGTTTGCATGTTCGGCCACAAGTGTGAATGTTTTTCTGTCTCTCTGTGATGGCCCTGCAGAGGCTGGGGACCTGTATAGGATGTACCCTGCCTCTCGCCCTGATAGGCCCCAGCCCCCCCACCACCCCGAACAGGATCAGTGAAATAGGATGGATGGGCGGATGGTGAAATTGGTCTAGGTATAGTCCCTGTGTTGTGCCAATGCTGTTAACATTCATGGGTTTGGAGCAAATTTTCTAGTGTGAGGGTTTGAGGTGCTCTGGGGTCGATGAAGCATTGAACTTCATTCTTGCTTCCTCAAAATGTCCTTAAAGAAGTCCATAACCCTGCTGATTTCTCTGCCAAACACTATTTCAAAGGAAGAAAATCTTTTAGGGGCCTGGAGCAAACATCTATCTAACTTCTGGTCCTCACTGCATTCACTATCACAAGTAAACTTATGGATCATGGATTTTATCTTCTTCAGATACTACAAATACTTCAGATACTTGAAGCTCCCCAACTTCCACCTCCCCCTCTGCATTGTCCGACAACCTCGAAACAAGATGAACTTGCACCCTGATGATAGGAAGCGAAGAGCTTGAAGTAAAGGAAGAGCTCATGAGCCAAAGCGTACAACATCATCTGTCAAAAGTGGTAGAGGCAATGTTATGGCATGGTCAATAGAACTGGGTCACTGCTGTTTGATGTTGGGACTGCTGATAGAAGTATAGTGTATACTGCCCGGTCAGATCTAGTCAGATGCTGCAGAGTTGATTGGATGGCTCTTCATAGTACAGATGCATAATGACCTAAAACATACCCTGAAAGCAATCCAAGAGCTTCTCAGCTGTTCAAAAGGAATGATCTGAAATAGAAGAGTAGCAGAGGGTGACGTTCACTTACTGAAGACAAAACCATAAGAAAACCCACCAGCCTTGTTTTTGTTCACTTAACAGTATCTTCCCATGTACACTAACGGGAAGAACTCTGGCAGTTGTATCTTTTAGTTTAATATTTTTTGCTCCCATGATTGTAACAGCACAGAGTAAAGCCTTGAGGCACCATACAAAGTAAGAGGGAACGAGGCACTTTTTGCACTCATCAAGACTTAAAACTCAGTGCGATTAGGTTGGATGAGGCTTGATGAGCCCCAATATCATACAGTCTACATCAGAGGGACATTGTGACTAATGGCATTTGTCACAGGTTGTTGAACATACATTTGGTATTGCATTTGACGTCTTTTTTCAGACCCAGTGGTGAATTTAAATTTTTTGTCTTGAGGCAAAAAGCAATAGTGTCATGAGGTTCATGGTTTTCACGGAGAGAAAAAATAATGTACAAGTTGCTATTCCCAGCAGCTATATCAGATTTAAGTCTGATATTTGCATTGAAAATATTAATGTAGGAAAAGTAAAGCTAAAGCTGCCACTTTTATTTAGTGTGTGGTACAGTGGGTCCATTTATAAATGTAGCTGTGGCTATAAGGTCATGAAATAACAATTATTATAACATGACATTTAAGTGTCACATCTTATACCAATGTAAGATCAGGAAATTATTAAAAATCATTTAGAAGCAGTTTTGGTGTGATGTGCGACTTGCTTAAGATCTTTTAAACTTGATGCATAAAGTGAAGCCAATTACTTTGAAAAGTCATCTACAAATGAAAGAGTTGTAGTAGCAGTAGTTTCTGAGCACACAGTCATTACTTCAACTTTTTATGTGAAAATCAGTTACTAAAATCAGTAACAGTTGCAAAACAGTAAAATGTCACTATGCACAGCCTTTTGCTCTATAGATAAGAGGACAGTAGGGAGAATTTCCCCAAACAAAAGGAGTGAGATTCTGCCAAATCAAACCTGTCAGTAAGTTAATAACCACCTTATACCAGTTAGCCATTAAATATTAGTGTTGCTGAACCAGTTATTAAAATTCTAAAGTGCAGCTTAATCAGATCCAGCAGGAGTGAAACACCACAAATGCTACTATTTTTTAGTCTGATGCTCATAAACGTCATCATTTAGAACAATGAGTGCATATCCCCAGTTACTCAGTTTTTTACATTTTTCCAAAATGTCAACATGGTCAGTATCTTCAATATTTACTGCTTTGAGCCTAACTAAACACTTTTTAATGCATTTTGAGGAAATATTCAAACATCATTTGTAAAATATTTAAAATACGTAAATAATCAATCTAGCTCTTTAGTTTATCATCAAATTTTGTTGCCAGTGATTTAAGAAATCTGTCTGTTTATGTGTTGTCTGTTTCAGTGATCGTTCATCTACTGTAATATCTTCAAACTTGTAGCGTTTAATGCTGAGGTGCTGAGTGAATGCAGTGTTTGATGTCATTTGTATGAGCACACACATTTAGGCTAAAAGTCGTTCTTGGTTACAAGTGTTGGTCCTAGAGTGACTGCAGCCATTAGCCATCACGACTAAGTGCCAAACCTTTACACCAACCTGTACCTTTACAGGACCTCTGATGGTGTGAAACACACAGAGCTGCAGCTGTTTTGAAAGGGGCTCAGTCATACTGTACGTACACAGCAAGTGCACCCTTATAGCTGCTCTCTGTAACAACTGTCTGCATGTTTCTTCTTTCCCTGAAATCAGTGAAACTCTAGATATGATTTTTATTTGCTTTGCTACTAAATTCTCACTCAACTCAGAAAGCTACAATAACACACTCTTATACACTTTGCCATTGCTATAGTGACAATGCAGTCAGCTTTTTCCTGAATCTTCTCAGTTATATTAAGCTTTACATTGAGTTTCATCTCATGTATATCTGTCAGATCTAGTTTTTTTTTATCACTTTGTTTCACCCTCATGGTGTAGTGTTCATTTGGAGCCAGGCAGCTGGCGCCAGCAACAAAGCTCTAAGAATCCACCTCACATTATAGAGTTGCTGAACATAGTAGAACATTCAGCAGAGCCTCGTTATTCCAGTTGTGGATTATTGAAATTAATGTTATTAGGCTAATGCTACTCTACAACTGCTGAGTTAGTAAATAAGCAACTCTCGGGTAAAAAGTTCTCTTACAAGATGCTCCTAAGTGGTTCAAATGGTTTTCATGTATAGAATCATCTATAATATGTATATGTATAAAATCTGTGACAAGACTCTTTAGCTTGAAGAGTGATTGCACAAATCCCTTTAAGCATAGTTTTATTTATAGGGAAAACAGACGGTGGATCTGTTATTAATCTCAATAGAGCATTCAACAGCCAAATAAATCCAGGGGAATTAGTTTCTGTGGTTGAAAAGTGATACTCAAAGAGATAAACATTCCCTTGTAGCTCATAATCTTTATAGTTTGTCGCCAACCTGCCTCAGTGGAAATGGAACAAATATCTTGGTCATTAATTCTTGTTTGTGGTGAGAAAATCTTTCAGAACATAATCAGAGCCGGTGTTTTTGTAGGCTGGAGAACATTTGTAGAAGTGTGAGTCGTCATAATGGGAGGATCTTGCCCTACTATCTGACGTTAACATTGAACTACATTAAAACGGGAATCTGTTTCCTCGTGTACCCACTCTGTGACCTGATACCAGTCTGCTTATGAACGTGAAAGGCTTTTTTACCCTACGTACCACATTTACCAACAGTGTCGCCCAGTGTCACTGCAGTGAAGGGCTTTGAACGGTTTGCAATAAATCATGATTTTTAACAGCTTTAGGGATTGAGTTCACCTCTATCTAGACTTGACCTACTTCTTAGCAAAGTCCATACAAAGTTGTTCCCTCGTGGGATAAAAGATAAATGTGGATCTTCTCTGTGTACTCATTGTCCACTTTGTCATTCCATTAGTTATACACAGTTGCCATTATAGTCCAGCCCTGTTACTTATTTACTATTTTAAGTCATATTCTGCTCCATTATTGTATCCTATAACATCAGTTTTCTCGTTTCACAAACTAAGCCAAAATGCTGAAGCAGTGTATGAAAAATTAATTTCACCTTTACTGCTTCCATAAGGATTAAGATGAAAAGTAGCAGCCAGATGCTGATAATCAGGTGGACTTGATTAATTGCTCATCACCAAGTGCGGCTTCAATTAAAGTTGACATTTTGTCAGGTTGCTGGTCTGGGCATGCAGGTGTGTGTTCACACAACGCCGAGGAGGAAAGACCTCAGCAGTGGTCTTAGAGAAGCAACTGTTGCTGCCCATCAATCTGAGAAGGGTTTTAAGCCCATCTCCGAACAATGTGGAATCCGTCGTTCCACAGCGAGAACGATTATTCATGAGTGAAAAGCATTCAGTGCAGGTGAGGTGACCTCCCATCAAATTCAATCATGATCAATAATTGATGATTAGAGCTTGTTTTGCAGCACCTGAGCACGTTGCAGTCATTGAATTGACTATAAACTCCTCTATATATCAAAGTACTGAGTCAAATGTGTAGCCACCTAAAGCTCGGCTTAAACTGGGTCATGCCGCAGGGGGATCCGATGCTCACCAGCAAATCTGCAGCAGAATATCTAACAAAGAATAAAAGTGTTTCAGTGACCCAAAGTAAACACCACAACCTGTTTGAAAAGCTCCGCTGGGGCCTTAAGAGAGCGGCGCATAAACAAATGCCTGCAAACCTCAATGAAGTGAAACAAGAGTGGGTTAAAACTCCCCCACAATGGTGCGAGGGTCTGATAACGTCATATAGAAAATTCTTCAAGTTATTGCTGGTTCAACAGGCCATTCAATTGTGGGTTTTTTTTAGCTTTTCATGCAATGTTTCAGCATTTTCGCTTATAATGTATCATGTTGTTGTCCATCATTCTGGATCATTTTTAATATGCATGTATTTTTATATGTGTAGAACCTGTATTTTCTTCTTCACATAGCTGGTCCTTCCATGTGCGTCGATAGAAAGCCAGAGATGAGGAGAGCATCAGCGAGGTCACAGCACAGAACAGCGTGGGCATCTTTGACAATAGCTATGACACTGATTAAGTCAGACACAGCACAAAAGGAGGAACTGGGTTGGAGGTACAGTAGGCTATAATGTGGGCTGCAGCTGCAGCACAACTGTGGGCAGGCTAAAGCAGCTTCAGTAGTATTTGAAATTTGCCAGTTGGATGCATAGAAGTGTATCAGCTGAGCCATGAGCTGATGTTGGCTGGCACTGAGATCATCAGATCTGCTGGAATTACAGCTGAGCTCGTCTTTGTGGCCTTCCTGAACTGATGCGATGCTCAATTTGTCAAAGTATCTACGTGTGGATTAGTTGTGCCTCTAAGACCATGTTTAAGATGCTATACACCCCGAAAAAACTCGCAAGAAAATATTTTAAAAAATGTATTCCTTACAGCCTGTGCACTTTAAACACTTTATTTAAACAACAATGTGGAAAAAATAATGTCCTCTAGCACAGATCGAAGGTAAGATCAATGCCAATTGCTCAACAACGTCGTCACCTGGATTTTTAGGTTTAAGTTTTTGAAACAACTTAATTCTCTCCATCAGTTACTGCTAGTAAGACTTGCTTCGCAGGAGAACGGAGGTGCAAGAGGAGAATTGGAGTGCTTAGAGGTTTAAGCAACAAAAGATAAAGATCTATGTTCTCTAGTGAGTCAATTGAATGTTGCCAAACATCAAGCTTTACCAAGCCTCACTTTTCCCAACTCTGCAGTATCTTTAGTGCTTAGTTATCCTTATTGTTTTGTGAGGTACATGCTGTTGCAAGAGTTACTTATGACTAGAGGAGACAGACATAAAATTCGGCCCGCTATCATGAAATGATATATGAATAGCATGCCAGATCTCCTTGAGTCATTTTGTGTCTTGCAACACATTTTTGCTGTTGAAGTGTTTTTTCACATCTTGTACTGTATTTATGAATAATAACAACTTAGGCTTACCCCTTACCTCTAACTCAATGTGTGTTTCTATAAATTAAAACACTATAAAATTATGTGCAAAAATTGGACTATTTCTGCTGAACAGCACGAGATGGTTCAAAGTGGAGGAAGCATTGCTTCTGTTTTCTAACATTACATTTATCTAATATACTGTGGTCCGCAGTCTGAGTTCCCTCTTCAGGGATGTAATACCAAGCAAGATTAATGGGTTAGTGAGCTATGGCGACCCTAAAGACAGAGTTCTTAATGTCACAAAGATGAGTCTCTTTTAATCTGGCTCGATCCCCGTGATAATAAGAATATAGCCTTTCCTGAAACAGAGTTTCAAATTGGCCGTAAACACAATATATAAAATGTAGAGGTGCACTGACCAACCAGGAATGAGAAGATGAAGGTTTTCAGCCTTCTCGTGAGAGGAGACGGTCCATTTCATGTATGCTCAATACGCACACAGGGGTACAGGCATGACACAGCCACACACTACCATGCCATTAGTGTTGGTAACATTACACCTAATCAGACACTAGCTGAACATGGATATTTTAAGCATGGATATACTGAGAACATTTTTTTTAGAATTTACTTAAAGAAAATTCTCATGAAACTGTAATTTCTTGATTAAATTGTCTTGAGAAATTTCAACAACTCACTTGTCTCAAAAAAGTACTTTACAACTGTGAATAAATATTCAGTAAAATATATTTAATTGTATTTTGATTACAATTTTTGGTTAAAATAATTAATGTTTATCTCATTTATTTCAAACAGAAATATTGCTTTCATTGAAATATTAAGCAAATTTTGCACTTTAGTGTTAAGTGGATCTTTTTGTTATTTTTCCATTTTTAAATTAGTTTTTATAAATTATATTGCTTTCTAAAATTACAAACGTGTTACTTTGATAAACTTTCCCTAATAAATGCAGTAATTTCTCTACAGATTTACCAGCAATAACAAAGCAAAAACAGTTTTAGCAGACAAAGCTTTGAAAAAAATTATACTTAGCAGTAGTGAAGGCTGCACTGAGGTCTAACAGGACAAGCACAGAGATGAGTCCACTGTCAGAGGCCATGAGAAGATCATTTGTAACCTTCACTAATGCTGTTTCTGTACTGTGATGAATTCTGAAACCTGACTGAAACTCTTCAAATAAATTATTCCTCCACAGATGATCAGTCAGCTGTTTTACAACGACTCTTTCAAGGATTTTTGGAGCAAAAAGGAAGGTTGGAGATTGGCCTTAGACACCTTAGACAGCTGGGTCCACTGATGGCTTTTTAAGTAATGATTTCATTACTGCCACCTTAAAAGCATGTGGCACATAGCCAATTATTAAAGATTAATCATATTTAAGATCGAAGCATTGATCAGGACTTTGTTGAGCAGTTTTGTAGACTGGGGTCTAATAAACATGCTGATTGTTTGGAGGAATTAACTATTGAAGTTAACTCAGAAAGATGAATCTTAGAAAAACAAATAGCAGCAGTGCTGAAAGCAGACGAACATAAAGATACGTCTTTGAGATTGTTATGAATAATTTTTTCTCCAGTGCTTGAAATTTTATTTGTGAAGAAATTTATGAAGTCATTACTAGTTAAGGTTACAAGAACACTCTGACTCTCAGTCAGCCTGGCTACAGTGCTGAAAAGAACCCTGGACTTGTTCTTATTTTCTTCAATCAGTGATGAATAATAAGATGTCCTAGCTGTACAGAGGGCTTTTTTTATAGAGCAACAAACTCTTTTTCCAGGCTAAATGAGCATCTTCTAAATCAGTGAGATCCCATTTCCTCTTCAGCCTACGGGTTATCTGCTGTAAGCTGTGCGTTTGTGAGCTATACCACGGAGTCAGGCACTTCTGATTTGAAACTTTCTTTTTCAGAGCAGCCACAGCATCCAAAGTCATACGCAGTGAAGATGTGAAACTACTGATGAGATGATCCATCTCCGAGGGAGCAGAGTTTAGCTAGCTGCTCTACACTGTGTTGGCACATGGCACTGAAGAGCATAAGAATTATATCCTTGAACTTAGTTACAGCGCTTTGAGAAAGACTTCTACCGTAACAAAATGTATTCCCCACTGTTGTGTAATCCATTAAAATAAATTTAAATGTTATTAAGAAATGATCAGATAAACGAGGGTTTTCAGGGTATACTGCTAAGTCTTCAGTTTCCATGTCAGAACAAGATCCAGAGTGTGGTTAAAGTGGTGGGTAGGCTCATTTACATTTTGAGAGAAGCCGAATGAATCTAATAATAGATTAAATGCAGTGCTGAGGCTGTCATTTTCAACATTTACAATGGGGGGGGAAATGAGTATTTGATACACTGCAGATTTTGCACGTTTTCCCACCTACAAAGAATGGAGAGGTCTGTCATTTTTACCGTAGGTGCACTTCAACTATGAGAGACAGCATCTAAAGACAGGATACAGGTTTGTCCCTGGTGTCCTTAGACAGCTCTTTGGTCCTGGGAATGGTGGAGAGGCTGAAGTGTGACTGACTGAGTGTGTGGACACGTGTCTGTTAGGTAACGAGTTCAAACAGGCGCAATTATACAAGTAATGAGTGCAGAGTGGGACGGCTTCTTAAAGTAAAACTAACAGGTCTGCGAGAGCCAGAGTTCTTGCTGGTTTGTGGGTGATCAAATATTTATTTCATGGAATAAAATACAAATGAATTATTTAAAAATCATACACTGAGATTTTCTGGATTTTTTTTTAGATTCTGTCTCCAACAGTTGAAGGTGGGAAAAGTGTACAGTGTAGTGTATCAAGTGCTTATTTCCTCCCTGTACATGGCTGTTAAAAACAAATTATTTTATCTGAGCGCAGGACTCGGCAGGTGACATAAAAACCAGCCCCCCTTCTCCAACATTTTCCATAAATAACTTGGAAAATAAAACATTTGGAGAAGAAAATTATTAACAATATCCTTTTGAACATATGTACTTTGTTCACAAATTGAATACAAATCTGAGGCGAACACTGTGACTGCGTATCATAATATTTTCCTGGATGAATACGGATTCCTGGAGGCATAATGTATAGAAATTCATATTACAGCATAAAAAGAGGAGATGAAATTTTAACCTGCTCACTAACATTGACATAACCCAAAATCGAAATAGTTTTTTAAAAAGCATCAGTAATAAACAGCCTGATTGAATCGCATATTACGACTTCAGCTCCCCACCACCGCTGTCGTCATCTCTGTGAGTCGAGAAAAATGTATCAAAATTTAAACAGCAATTCATTTCTCAGGAAATATTGCTAAAATTTGTTTAGTTCTGCTGTCAAATACAAGCTAGTGCATCAAACACACCTTTAGCAACAAAAAATAAATAAAACCTCAGTTAACGACCCGTCCCTTAGCAAACAAACTGAATATGTTTCAGAATGACATCACTACAGCTGTGAATTATTATAGTCCCCTACAAACAGCTAACAATGTATTTATAATCAGAGAGATGATTCCACCGACCATCTTTGCATTTGCATTATTTTTTTCCATTCTGTCGTATTTACAAAACTCAAAGCAGTTTTAGCATCAGCACATTTGACCACATCACCCACAGTCTGGGGGGGACTGAAGTAGAAGCCCACTGGCAGGATTTGTAAGAGGAGGGTCCAGTGAAGCCAGCAGTCTTTCTGGAAGTGATGAATCAGATGGTGAACTGATTTGGTGGAATTGTACAGAAATGCCACAGCAGTACGATTTAAGTCTGCAACTTCAGCTTTAAAGTTCACACTTTTGGGGACTGAAGCCCATCCAGTTCCACACAAAGTTTCTGAAACATCTCAAAAGCGAAGTATGGTGCTGGGGGTTCTGCAAAACTGAGGGCATAAATCACAGCAATAAGCAGAGCACAGGCTTTGCTGTGACAGATGCATCGCCTGGAGCCTCTCTATCAGCACCATGGAAAACCAGGATCCCGAGGATGTGCTGGGTGGTGTCACTTTGGCTGTCTTACTGCATAAAAATGATCACACGGATAATAAGATTTTTGTGTTTTAAATTATATTTGTTTTTGAATTACTGACATCTATGTGTCCCCTCATCCCAATATGCCATTTGCAGTATATGTGATATTAATATGACTATCACTTAATATGCTTTCCACTTGTGGGTAACCTGCACATTAAAGCACAACATTTTGAACAGTGTTGTTAAATTAAAATCCTTGGTTTACCTGACAAGCTCCACTTACAATTAATTAGATTTTGCACATTTTACTCAGCTAGCTACAGTAGCTTCATTCTATATGAAAATAACTAACAGTTATAGTGTTACCTTTGTGCTTGTGAAATCAGCACAACTTACAGTTATAAAATAACAAAAAAATAAATAGAAATAGCAATGAAAAATTCAACATGCAACCCAGAATAAAGCATCAGATCAGAACAGCATTAACTTGCCTAACAGAATCATCCAGAGGTGCTTCAGGAACATCTCAGCTTCAAAGCTAAAAGGATGGATGTCTCATCCATAAGCAAACTTTTTTAGTACAGTTAACTCAGTGTTTCTAAGTTTGTGTGAGAGTGATAAAAAAATCAAGATAAAACTGTCTACATAATCAATTTATTGCATCAATAAATTGTGTAAATATGCCAGCTTTGACTAAGAAATGTATATATTTACTGATTCCTTATATTAGATTTTAGAATATATAATATATAATCCCAGACAATATAATAGTATATAATAGTTCAGTAAGTGTATTTTACTACAAGCAAAAACAGTTTTTTCCAGAGTAAAAAAGAAAAATTGGTGTTATAGCAGAGTTTTATTTTGCTTAGTTGCTTTGCTAAGTTGTTTGTTATATGTGGACACAAACCTGGCTCATCCCTGGAGTTAGGTGTGTTTTGCTAACTCTAATTTTGAGAACCTAACTTTAAACTTTCTTGGAAACAAGCTTTTTTATAAGTGCCTTAACAAACTAAAAAAAAAGAAAAGACCACTTATTGAAGGTTGACTCAAAACCTTTGCACAGTGCTGTATCTGTAAACCTTGTGAAAGAGTCGTGAGGATTACCAAACCATCCTTTCCAAATAACACGCGTTTATACACACAATGTACCAATGTATTCATAAATGTTGAAAAACGTCACAGAATAACTGGAAATCATGAGCCATGGTGGTTTATGAACAAACCATGAAGAAGAACCATGAAGAAACTTTACAACAGTCTGTAATGTTGAACTCATGGATCCTGTTATGACACCACCATGGTTAAAGTGATCATACTGAACATACTGGTTTTATATGGTATTTCAGAAAAAATCTATTCAAATAAGTAAATACATGCAGGTAAAAAAAAAAAAGTCAATGTTTCAAAATGTAAATTCCATTCATAAAATATGAATAGAAGCATTGCTGCCACATTTTTGAATCAGCATAAACATATATTCCTGTCGTTATTTGTGTAATCTAAATCCAGATTTGTACAGTGAAACGACCTCGTGACAGAATATGTGTTTATCGTACAACGCTGTGCATCTGAGGTCGACAGAGTGAAGTGGTGCATAGCAAATGAAAGCATTATTGGTGGATGCGGTAAACTAGGCTCTGTATTCTACTGCCACAGTCTTTCCCAGTTCTTTTTATGATGGCCTAGTTTCATTGTAAAGACTTTACCCACCTCCTCACACTTGTGTTTCCCCCCCCAGAGGGAAGCCCGCTACCAGTGTCTCTCTTTAACCTGGGGAGCTTTCTTACAGCACTTGTCTGGTTCTCCATCTTCCCTGGGGCTCAATTAGAAGTATTGTTCAGTGGACTCCCCAGTCGAGATGATGACGCATTGCGTGTTACAGACACAGGACTGTGTTCTCCTTAAAACCTTAACCTCTGAGCTATAACTGCTAATGATATCAGCATGTCTCAACGAAATAAGATATGCAAGTAAAGCAAGCAAAACAATGCTTCTGGCACAGCGAGATGAAGGCATGGCTAGCCAAGTTGGAAAGTACTGACTGGCAGAGCAGTGTGGCACACACTGTTTTCTTCATTTTCATTTTTTTGACCATAAGTAAATATTGTATCCCTACTGATAACATACTCAATTTGTCTTCTCTGTTATTCTGTTCACATTTTTGCCATTGTAAGGTTTTATTAAACGTATCAGGTACTGGCATATCACGTATTGGACCATAAATTAACCCCCCCCCGGAATACAAATATAAAGTGGGTTCCAATAGCATTAAGTAAAAAGTGTGAAACGGTGATGCAGCACATGCATGAGTGCCACGCTGGTGACTGTGTTGCATGCAACAAGCTATTTTAAAAAAACACCACCACTGAAATGTATGGCTTTGGGAGTATTTTCAACATTTTGCTTTTATGCAGCGACTGAACTGTCAGAACATTACTTCTTTGATTGTGCAATAACTGCAGGATATTCATGAGGCACTGTTTCCTAGCAACATAGCGTATGCACCGTGTACTGTATAAGCTATAGTAGCACGTCTGTGATCGCTAAGACAAAAGATGAATGAGATGTTAGCTGAACGTTTAAAGGAACGCGACAGCTTCTCCGACATTCCCAGTGTTTTTTTTTTGTTTTGACGTGCTGCTGCTGCTTTTTCTTCATACATGCCTTCACGTCTGTCTCTGTCCACAATGAATTGGTTGAGCCTCTGTGACTGATGCCGCCTCTAGATCAGGCTTTTTGCAGCAAAGCAGTCCCTGTCAGTGTTGAGTTTGTGATGGTATACAATAGCATAGCTGCACAGCTGAGAGAGCTCAGTCACAGGGCCCCAGAGAGAAAGCATCACTGCACTGCCTCTCTCAAATCCTGCTGTATATTGGTGCTCAATTCTAGACAAATGTGCTCCTGCACTCATTCTGTCACCTGAGGGCAGTTGTATTGTATTATTCTGCGGTGCACACGGGAATGGCCTAGTGGATAAACATTTTTATCTGCTCAGCTATTCATACTCACATGAGGATTGTCTCAGCTTTGGCACTTCAGTTCCTATCGACAGTCAGATCCAGTTTAAATGGTTAATGTAACGGTTTTGATGACTAAAAACTGAATTAAATGGCTTTCTCAGAGCTTTTCCCAACAGTGACGGATAGCTTGCATTCACACGTTTTAGGGGCTCGACATGGCTCAGTTGGAAGTGATGCTAGATGATTTCAAGAATATAGAAAAGGGTTATTACTTGCACTCAAATGATGTCTTTTGCATACATTCTATGTTAATATTTCCCTCTGCCGTGTGAGCAGCATTCAAATGAATTTCCTCTTGTTATCTAAAGCAGCTGTCTTTGTTGCTAAGATCACAGCGTTGAGGAGAGAGCTACACTCAGAAGGAAAGTGTGTTTTCTTGATTTTGTCGTCTCTATTCATATCATGAAACCACATCATCAATGACTTGTGCATTTTTAGTATCATTGGTTCATATCAGACATTTGTCTGTGTAAACTCCTCAACCTTTGTCTGAGCATTTGTATCTCACTATCTGCAATAACACAGTTGAGCAGATTGCACTGAATCCCTCGACAGTTGTGTCGATATGGCCACCCACACAATTTTTTTTTTCTTGAATGTATTTTGCCACCGCGCTGCCGAACAACATCTCAAGTTGTCCCAAATATTCTTCTCTCAGACTCAGACGTACTGAAGCAAGGAGAGGCCAGCTGTTTTGCAGAAATGCACATGCTTGCCTGTCTCCTGCACAGTTGGGAGGGAAGTCCATAGTTTTAGACACTCAAGTCTCTGTTGAGCTAAGAATTTTGGTTGCACCATCATTTTAAAAAGTTAGAATGGAGTTGTCTTTTTTTTTTTTTTGTATCCCTTATTTTGTCCAGTAAGTCAGCAGTTATTAGTTCCAGCTGTTAGTTAGACATAATAGACTGCTCCAAAAAATAAAGTGAACACTTAAACAACACAATATAACTCCAACTAAATCAAGCTGTCCACTTAGGAAGCAACACTGATTGACAATTAATTTCACGTGCTGTTGTGCAAATGGAATAAACAGGTGGAAATTATTGGCAATTAGCAAGACACACTCAAAGAAAGGAGTGGTTCTGCAGGTGGGGACCACAGACCACTTCTTAGTACCTGCTGTCTGGCTGATGTTTTGGTCACTTTTGAATGTTGGTGATGCTTTCACACTCGTGGTAGCATGAGACAGACTCTACAACCCACACAAGTGGCTCAGGGAGTGCAGCTCATCCAGGATGGCACATCGATGTGAGCTGTGGCAAGAAGGTTTGCTGTGTCTGTCAGCGTAGTGTCCAGAGGCTGGAGGCGCTACCAGGAGACAGGCCAGCACACCAGGAGACATGGAGGAGGCCATAGGAGGGCAACAACCCAGCAGCAGGACTGCTACCTCCACCTTTGTGCAAGGAGGAACAGGAGGAATAATGCCAGAGCCCTGCAGACCTCCAGCAGTGTCTGCAGAAACAGTTAGGAACCGACTCCATGATGGTATGAGGGCCCGACGTCCACAGATGGGGGTCGTGCTCACAGCCCAACACCATGCAGGATGCTTGGCATTTGCTAGAGAACACCAGGATTGGAAAATTCACCGCTGGCACC
>VOQJ01009330.1:3330-18726 GCA_015052665.1 Apistogramma diplotaenia
CCTATGAGCACTTGGCGACAGTGGGAAGGAAAAACTCCCTTTTAACAGGAAGAAACCTCCAGCAGAACCAGGCTCAGGGAGGGGCAGTCATCTGCTGTGACCGGTTGGGGCTGAGGAGAGAGAAACAGGACAGAAGACATTCTGTGGAAGAGAGACAGAGATGAATGATAACTAATGATTAAAGGCAGAGTGAGGTATAAACTGAGTCAAAAGAGGTGAACGAAAAGAAACACTCAGTGCATCATGGGAACCCCCCAGGAGCCTAAGCCTATAGCAGTATAGCTAAGGGAGGGTTCAGGGTCACCTGATCCAGCCCTAACTATAAGCTTTATCATAAAGGAAAGTTTTAAGCCTAATCTTAAAAGTAGAGAGGGTGTCTGTCTCCTGAATCCAAACTGGGAGCTGGTTCCACAGAAGAGGGGCCTGAAAGCTGAAGGCTCTGCCTCCCATTCTACTCTGAAGTATCCTAGCAACCACAAGTAAGCCAGCAGTCTGAGAGCGAAGTGCTCTGCTGGGGTAAAATTGTGAGGAAAAATTGAACAAAGGTAGAATTAGCAACATCAAAAGCCAATCAGTTCATCCATCCATTCATTTCCTTCTGCTTATCCAGAGCCAGGTGGGGCATGCCCAGATCACTTCACCCAAGAGTCATATGCCTGAACCACTAATTTTAGAGTAATCTAACCTATGAACTACCTTGCACTGAATCAGCTGAAACCTAGCATTAATTGAAGACTTGATGTTCATTAATATTTCAGACGGTAATTTTTATGACATCATAGTCTGTCGGACATTGTGTCTCAGTTGCAAATACTTAAAAAACTGAGACCCAAGACCCCACAGTCTCTTGATTTTTGGAGATGGCTTTTGGCGATCCTATCTGTTTTGTACCCCCAAACAAACAGTATGATAATGGAATCTAAAACCTTATAAAAGATGAAGGAACAAAGACAGAAATGCTGTGAAATAAATACAGAAATCGCAGCACTAAAATAATCTTGATAGTGTTTACACGTCCAATCAAGGATAAAGGCAATGTTCTCACTTTTTCTATATTCCTCTTGAGTTTGGTCAGTTTCTCTGTGAAATTCGGTTTAAAAAGGTGACTTGGCTTTTTTGAAATTTTGATGGCCAAGTATTGCATGCAGTCAGAGGTTGTTTTAAAGGGTGTAGTTGTCAGAAATAGTGAATTCAATTCATTAGCTATTGATTTAAATTCACAGTTAATAGTGTAACCTGATACCTTTCCAGAAGAATTAACAAGCTGGAGCAAATGTGTTATTGACTGCTCACGGTCGACAAAAAGGGCCACGTCATCCGCATATAAAGAAATTTTATGATCAGCTCCACCTGATGCTATAGGTTTAATGAGGATGCTCCCTCACGCTCATTGCCAGGGGTTCAATGGATGAAGCAAAACGAAGTGGCAAGTGGGAGCACCCGATGCCGCTTCCCTCTTTTCAAAGGGAAAGAGGGGGACCTACTGTATGTGAGTTAGTAAGAACCGTTGCTGTAGGCTGAGAACACAGCATGCGCACCCAGGAGACAAAAGACGAACCAAGTCCAAATCTCTCCAAAACCCTCAAAAGATACCACCATTCCACCTGGTTGAAAGCCTTCTCTGCATCTAGACACAAGATGTCTTGTTTAGAGGTTTTGTTAATGCATAATATCCATCACACGTCTACCATTAAAGAAAGAGAATCAATTTGGGATGAAACCTGTCTGATCAGTGTGAATAATGGATTCTATACACTTATTTAACCTTTTTGCAAGTATATTAGTTAGTATCTTAAAATATAGGTTGAGCATGGAAATGATGAAGGCTCTATTTCATCCCTATGCAGCTTCAGCAGGAGAGAGATATTAGTGTCATATACTGTAGGGTTGGAGGGAGACTTTCAGATCCCATTGAGTGTAAAAACATCATGTGTAGAACTGGAGTATTTGATTTGAAATTTTATTATAAAATTCAGTGCCAATGGCATCTGATCCCAGGGTTTTCCCACTTTGAATTGAAATGATAGAATTCAGTATTTCTTCATCTAACCTTGGTATGTTTACATTATTTAACCAGTTATCCACAACACCTGTGGAATTAGATCTGTAAAGCTCCTGGTAATATTTTTTAAAACGAGCATTTATCAGCTTTAGGTCTGTTAGGATTTCTCCTGAGCAAGATTTTATCTTATGGATGGCTCTGCTGGCCTGCTGTCCCTTCAGTTGTGAGCTTGTGAACTGTCTGGGTTTATTGAAACTGAGTCATGGAGGCTGGGTTGTGCTCAGAGATCAAAATGTTACGGTATTTGGTATTTGTAACATTTGGTATAAGTGTGGTATCCAATAAAAGAAAATCAATACGAGAATATGATTTGTGTTTATTAGGAAATAAAGAGTATTTTTTGTCTGTCGTGTGTTGGTGTTGTCAAATGCCAACTAATTTAGTAGTGGTGATAAGATTATTTCGAATCAGAAGCATTAGACGGCTGAATATTTTTACTAGGTGACCTGTCAAGATGGGGGTCGAGTATTACAGTACATTATGGCCCCCAGTGTATATGACGTTTGTGGTTGAAAGGTCAGACGAGTGAAAAGTTTTGGATCGTCAATATTGGGCCTGTAGATATTCATCAGCATTACATGAATAGAATAAAGAAACTTTGTTACAATGATGTATCCACCATTTGGATCACATAGTGTTGAAATGTGTTAAAAAGGCATATTTTGCAAATAATAATCACAACACAGATATTTTGTCGACCCCACTGCAACGCAAAGACCTCTGTTCAGATGGGCTAATATGAGTCTCCTGAAGGAACAGCTGCCAGCTGCCAGAAATGTTTTTCCAACAACTTTTATTATTTTTGCAAGGAAAAAACAAAAACAACAACATGAAAACATCAAAAAGTATAATGGATCAAATCTGATATACAAGGCAGACAAAAAAAACGAAAGCAAAAATCTGTTTCCCTACATAATCACAAAAACAATCCCACATTGCAGTCATTTTTTTCTCTTTGCCCTTTAACATTGATCTCCATTTTCTCCAATTTAGCAAAGTGAAGATCTTCTCTGACCCAATGGGTATGTGATGATGGTGATGAAGATGAAGATTTCCATTTTTCGTTTTGAGCCAGTAAGCAGACAAAGGCTGCGGAAGCTTCTTCCTGGGAAGACTGGAGATGGTGAGTTAAATATCTCTCCCCAGTATGATCATAGCTCCATGACACCTACGGGATCGCAGGTGATCCGAGCTGCTAGCTAATTTTAAATGCCCATAAAATAGCAACCACATATGATAGAGCAATAATTCTTTTTGTACATGAAACCAGAGGATTTACACTTACATATGATGCATTCACTGTGTCCCAGAGTATAGAGTATCCTTCCTGTAATGGGTTTGCAAAAATCATGTAGCAAACTCTAACAACAAAATGTACACTGTGCTTTATCGTGTGCATTAGCATGTACAGCTATGGCATTTCTGTAGCTAGCATAATATGTAGATACACAAAACAGTTTCCAATTTCTTTGTGGGTTAGTGCACTTGTTAGCTACCTTATGTAGTTACTGTGGATTAGCTTCATACATATGCTTACAGTCAGAGTTCTGAAGGTTCTACTGATGTATTGTGAATTGAAATCTTCCACATGATGGTACTACAGCATGTATGTAAAGAGATGGTCTAGAGGACTTTCTGTGTTGTAGGTCTCAGGACAAAACCACATCATGTGAGCACGAGTTGTGGGTGTTAAACCACAGCGGTTGCAGATAGGATCCACATCTGGATGTCCTAACTTTTGTTAGGTGTGCACGATGCACTATTTTGCACTAAACAAATACATGTTTAGCACAAATAGAAGATTCATGGACTTTTCTAAGCACTTTTCTCCACAACTCGGTAATCTGCTCAGTCGTCCCACCACCTCCCGAGAGGAGTCACAGGAGTCAGATCTAAAGAATAAATCTCAATATAAAAGTATGAAATCGTACTGTTCAAAGATGGAACTGGTCTAAAAAAAGAATTCAAGAACAAATTGGAGGTTCGGCAAGAAAGGAAGGAAATCAATCACTGGCAAAACTACAAATCTGTAGATATCTAAAAAAAAAATAGCTGTTTTGAAAGGGAAACAATTTGGATATTTGTTCAAAGGAAACAAAATCAATATTCATATATGAATCCTTAAATGATCTGATGCCTAAGTTGGACCAACCCGTGAAAGTACCATCTACAAGAGATGAAAGAGGGAGGCTGAGGAGTGTGATCTTCTGATAGATGGAGCACACCCTCTGCAATTTCAAAAATAAAAAGATTAAGCAAAGTTTATGTGGGTCATCACACTGTTCGCTCAGCAATTCTGTGTCAGTTCTTTACCTTCATGCCTGCACAATTTATCTCTTTATTTTACGTAACTCATTCCATGCTCCCAGACTCCACACACTGTCATTTTCATATTCATGTCCACAGAAACATTAATTACATGACAATTGTGTCATGCTGTCAAACAGAAGATGATATAACATTAAAGCACAGACAAAATGTGTCTCTTTGTTTTAACAATTTATTACTTTACATTAATCCTGCAACACCTGGGAAATGCAACCAATGGGGTGATATGATCCCCCACCACACACACACACACACCTACACACACACACACACGCTTTACATACTTTAAAAGAACATTATTTTAAATGACACTGTTCAAATATATACTGACTCTGATTTTAGCCTGAATGTGTGGATGTAGAATCACACACAGCATTGCTATGAGAGGTTTATTGAGCCAAGATGATTTACTCCAGCTTTTACAAGGCTGCATTCTGCAATGACCCACATTTCTGTTCCTTTTAGAACATGGCATAGTAAGTGACAGAATCTACACATTAAAGGCCAGTAGAGCCAAGAGCATCTTCTAATACAGCTAATCAGTGCCAGTCCCTCCGGTCTTCCAGCACAGGTAAGCTGGTTGGCTCTGTGTACTTTCTTGGATTGTTTCACACTCAAAAAGCAAAGCATGTAGTAAAGAACATATATAGTAATATCTGATGTTACAGAGTTATGTCCCAGCTTAATAAGTAACAGATGAAATGAAACATCCAGATGCATATTGGTGTCTTACTGCAGATAAAGATCATGCCCCTGTTGAGCTTTTCTTTGTAGGCTTACATCCTCCTGAACTGTGTCGTGAGTCAAATATAAAGCCATACAGAATGTGCAATAAAGTATTCCCTCTCCCTTGTTTCTAAGCAACAGTATTTTCACAAAAATAAATTGTGACGTGTTCAGATGAGGCTGTTTGATATCAATTTGATATTACTAAAATTATTAATGATCAGTTGTGCTGAATCATATTTCTCCAATGTTTAATATTTAATGATAGCAGAGTCTATGAGATGAGTCTATAAATTCAAAATCCCGCTTTTGAAGTTCATGTGATGCAGAAAATAACTAATGTAACTTCTGATACAACCTTTGGAGTTGGGGGTTGTGTTGGTGTTCCTCTGCTTATACGGTAAGTGGCCTGTCCGGTAAGACTGCTACATTCAGTATCAGTAATGTATAGTCAAGTCTAGTCATACCACTACATTTTATTGTGTTGTTAATTTTTTACCTACTGTATTATTGTTGTGGCGCTCTAAATTAAACTGTAGTCACCTGCAACTTGTTCTCTCTGGGGTGGCTGTGGCTCAGGCGGTAGAGCAGATCAAATACTAATCGGAAGGTTGGTGGTTCAGGTCCTGGATGCTCCAGTCTGCATGCCAAAGTATCCTTGTGCAAGATACTGAACCCCAAGTTGCTTTCCGATGCAACTGTCGGTGTGGTATGCCTAGAACTTGGCTGGCATCCATGTAATGTAGTTGATTGGATAGTGTTTATAAAGGAACACTGATGTACACGGGGTCCCATATTTATACCACATCCATTTACAGAAACCAAGCCAAAGAGATCTTAGAGTCTCTGCAACCAAATTGTGGGGAAACACAATGACTACATGTTTGTGTAGGTTTTCAGTCATCCAGGTCACCTCTCATCCAAAAGGTGGAGAGACCTAGGCATTCCCAGTGGGCGTAGTCGCCTGGAGGTAGTCCTACTATTGTTCATGTGCATAAATACATGCTCCAAGGTGTGAAAGGAGGTGTGGGTCATAGAATCAGTGGAAATTAGTGAAACCAATTTGGGACGTGCTTGGATAAAGGAAAGAAACTCCAAACTTAGTCACACTGTAAGGCTAAACATGGTACATTCCAAGGACAAAACCCTCTAACACAAGATAAGTAACATAGTATATGTTATCCAGTGCAGTGAAGAGTGCTCGGACCTCTACACTGGAGAAAACAGCCTCTTCACAAACAAATCAGCCCCTCAGCTGTACATCTGCATCTAAAGGAGAAAGGACAAACAGATGGTTTGAAAGAGGAGTTAAAGAGGCCATCTATGTCCACTGTGAACAACCACCAATGAACAGAGGAGGTGGATTACATCACCAACTTTCCCCCATCAATAAAGCTGTCCCGAGCTCCCGCCCCAAGCCCCTCAACCCCCATTCACACCTTTGTTCAGGTGACCTCAATGAAAGAAGAGGTCAAAGTCCCAAATTGGTTTCACCTGAAAACACTGATCCTAACACCTTGATGCGTGTGAGTTTGCACATGAACAATAGTGGGTCACAACTACCTCCAGAGGACTAAACCCACTGAAGAAGCCTTTGAGATGAGAGGCGAAATGTCCAATCACCACAAGCAAACCTTTTCTTAAGCGAGTGGCTGTGGCTCAGGAGGTAGAGTGGGTCATCCAGCAGGAAGGGCTGGCTCTTCCAGTCTGCATGCTGAAGGATCCTTGGGTGAGCTATTGAACCCCAAGTTGCCACTGACACATCCATCAGTGGGTGATTGTCTGTGCGAATGCTAGACAAGGGGTGATTGGTATAGAAAAAGTGCTTCTAACTCTAACTTTGAGTTCAATTGCATAACACTGTAAAGTACTAGAGGGACACCATCAACCGGAACCAAATTCCTTGTGTGTGTAAACATACTTGGACAAAAGAAACCTGATTCTGATTCTCAGTTTTCAGTTAAATTACAAAAGTAAGCACGAGTCCAATAAAGCTTGATGTATTTTATGGAGTAAAAGGCTTCAGAAATTGTGACATGACAAAATAAAATAAAAAATTAATCTTAAAGGACTTTTCTTGGAGTGAGACCTGAACTGAGTAACTGAGCATGATGGTTGGTTGGGAAGCTGAACAACCCAAACGGTCAGTAAGAGCTTCGATAAACTATATCTCAAACCAAGGTTCCCTCCAGTGAAAGCTGAAAAACATTTGCTTATTGACGTTAACTGGACCACATTATCCACAAAAAGGAGAGGCGATCCATGCATCACCGAACCTGAAAGCCTCCATCACATCCCATCTGTAAAGATGAGGCATAGTTGTGGCAGCATCACGCTAGGGGGTACTCAACAGCAGGTCCACGAAGACTGATCAGAACCAAGGGAAGGATAATTGAAGCTCATAAATATATTGAGGTCCTTAATGAAAACTGTTGTAAATAGGACTGCTTTGATTACTGTCATTATGGATGCATGGATTATCATTTTTAAAAAGCCAATTCTATCAATTAGATATTAGATAAAGTGTAACAACTCAAGGGGACTGAATACATTCAATAGTGACCACAACATTGTCATGTCACTGGTGTTTTGGTCAATCGGTCAGATGCTTCAATTCCATCGCACATCAGTGGGCTTAATGCCTCTTAATTAAGGGCACTATCATTATCAATGTATCATAAGTGCTTATGGTTTTTATTGTTTCTCAAATACTTACAATTATATCAGGAAGTCCTTAAATCTGTGACTGTATTACATGATTAGTTAAAGTTGGGCTCCACAGACAAAAGATGCTGATATTCCACCTCAAGGTTACAGTAGTAGTGTGCATCTAATGGTCCTGCGTCTTCTCATGATTGTGATGAATTCAATAGTCATGTAAGGCAACAAGCAGACAGATCAGGCAAATGTGACCAAACTTAAAAATAACGATGAAGAAAGAAGTCCACAGAAGGCTCGTCTGCACATATCGTAGATGCCATTGTCATTTATTCTGTCCCTTAGTTCTCTCGTTGGTCATCTTCATACTTTAGTGTTTGACTCACTGCTGGTGTCCAAAGTCGTGAAAACAAGCGCGTCGAGCCCACCACGTCAAATTTTCATGCCAAGCTTGGCTTTCTGTAGAAAAGAGAGAAGTTAACTGAGAGTTATACATCCATGACCGTTCCCATGTTATAATGTGGACTGAACCTTGTAAAATATAATTTTTTTAAAATTATTGTTTCATTAATATGTATCATTTCACTGATGTAGCAAGAGAATGTTCTAATTGCTTATATATTGCTAGGTAGCTTTATCTGCACTATTTGGACAGAAGTATTAGGTCATACGTCTTAACCTTTGAACTGAGATGCTTTTAGTCCCATTACCACAGGTGTATGAACTCAGGCACCTGGCCGTGCAAACTGAATCTTTCACTGTTCACTGCATGAAATTTCTTTTAAATATTCCATGATCAACTGTAACTAGTATAACAGCAAAGTGAAGTGACCAACCACATAAAATTAGATCATTGCCAAAGATTTTCAAACATCCTCTGGCATTGAAATGAACACAAAAACATGGCACTGGGAAATTAAGTGGTTGAGCTGCTCCTGTAGGCGTAACATGTAGGTGGTGAAAACACGCACAATCCAAAAAAGTTCAAAATAGGAGCTGGAATAAGAACAGGCAAAGCGAATAAAGAAGTCCAAGTAGAACAGACAGAGGAAGTAACATTTCGGACTACATCTGTCCTTCTTCAGACTTGACAATTTTACAGGAAACTCATTATTTATACGCGACCACTGCTCACGTGCTGGTGCAATCCAGTCAGGTTTGTATTGTCTCTCCAAAAACCGATTCTCTAAGTCATCTGTACTTAAAAATCTTCATCAGAACTATTGAACTGAGACGAGCCGTAGCCTTAAACATAAAGGTCCTGGTATGTGGATTTCCTTTTTGGCTTCATAATATGTAGGTGGCCCAATACTTTTGTCTATGTAGTGTGTGGCATCATGTGTTAAAAGATTATGTTAAATTTATAAGAAACTAATTAATAAATAAAGGGTGTTAATCACAAAGTGCAATATTTGTATCCAAAATATAGTAAAGCTAGGTACTGTAAGATTAGCAATATTATAAACCAGGAGTGGAGTGACACTGTTTGGCTTGGCTTGGGGTCAGAGGTGACACAATAGGTGACACAGTGTTGCCCACTTGGCAACTTTTCAGAAACAGCAGCAACAAGTGAGTAATGTAGCGATTTTTGGAGACTCTTTGAGATAGCATCGCTATGCTAACACCAAGACCTTAACAATAATCCATCTTTCTTCAAAGCTACTGAGCGAAACATTATTATCAGACTTAGTGTGTTACTGAAGAGTGAAAATGTGTAAAAACTTTTGAATGAGAGTTTGTTAGCTAAACAGAATGATCATTTGATTTCATCCCAAGAAAAAAAGACCTTATGGTTAACGTACAATGCCTGATGATTGTTTGGGTTTGACACTGTAGGAAGCCTTCTCCTTGGCCTGTCGGAAACACTCTTCTGCTGCTTTTAACCTGCAGAACATACACAGAGCACAATCAACAGCTAAGGTTAATGTTAGGATGGACGAGAAGGGAAGAAGCAAAGAAGAAAGTTTTTTATGTTTTTTTAAAAAGATATTAAGGAGCTAATGGAAGAAATCACTGCACCTCTCCTTGAGAATGGCTTTGTTCTCCTTCTTCCAATGGTCCTTGAAGTCAGAGGAGAACTCATACCAGACGGAGAAGAACGTGTTGGGTGAAACCTCTTTCTCTCCTGCTTTGGTCTTCACTGAGAAAACGACTGTGAGCTCCAGGAACCTGAAAGGACACCAAGATTTCACCTTTCATCTGACATGAGACTGTTTCACACAAACTAGGAATGTAATATCATACATTCAGCGTTTCGCAGAGTGCTGTATCCTTCCTCTAATGGATCGTGTAGAAAGCTCTACAACAAAACGTGCTCCATGTGCTTTATCGTGTGCGTTAGCATGTAAAGCTATGGTATTTCTGTAGCTAGCATAATATGTAGATAGATGTTTCTTTGTGGGTTAGTGCACTTGTTAGCTACCTTATGTAGTTACTGTGGATTACCTTTATACATATAATTATGATCAGGGTTTTGAAGGTTCTATTCATGTAAAGTGAGTTGAAATCTTCCACAGGATGGAAACATTTGTAGCTGTAACAACAGAAATTTATTTTTGGGATCAATAAAGTATCTCTGATAAAAAATTAAATCAAACTAAAGAAGAAGTTCACTTTTTGTCTAATGGATATAGACTATTGAAGGAATTATACAAAAGGAAAGGAAGGAAAGGAGCTTTTTATTTACAATATTAAATGTTTTTGAGTTGAGGTTTTTTGAGCAGGTTTGACCATCTCATCAAACCTGCTGTTCATTTACATTTGTTCCCTGGCATACCAGCTTTACGGCATTGTGGCAACTAATTTTTCAGATAGTTGGCTTACTGTGGTGAAGGTCCCTTAACAAAAATAGATGATTTTTTTTACCTCTAACATAATCTTTTCCTAAACCTAAACAGTGAGTGAAAAATAGCCAAAAATATAGATGGATGGCTGGTTGGATGGATGGATGGATTCAAACCAGGCTTTTCCTGTTTACAAACCTATAATTGTGTTACCAATCTCCGGTAATGTTTTAATTTGACATTAGCACATAAGCTGCCTGATTGTGGCCAATCAACATTTTGATACATCTATGGGGTGACAGTGCAGGCTTGTCAGCCTGTATCTGAAAAAAACCAAATACTTTAAAAAAGCTTCCAGCAGTGACAAAAAAATCAAACAAACAAAAACAGATCACATGTAAAAACAGATAATGAGACAAATAAAAAATGTTCTTACAATTTGTGAGTGCTGCTGAGTTGAGAATCCAGCATCTCCAGTTCACTTTTAGCTATGAAAGGAGGAATAATACATTAAGTCAATGTGTATATATAATGAAAAACATGAGACACTGAATCACAAAATGCAACTTGTTCATTCCAATGAAACTGATATAATAAAAATAAATATTTTTTCTGTCCCAACTGTACTAAATTATTTCTTTCTCCACAAACACAAGAAACTTTTAGAATGACACATTTATTACAGTATAAGAAACTTCATGAATAAAGGATCAGAAAAGATGACTTACGGCTTAGTCAGCTCACTAAATACACTCGCTCGCCACGTTATTAGGTACATCTGTTCAGCTGCTAATTAGCACAAAATAATCGAATCAGCCAATCATATGGTGTGAAGACAGGGTCAGTATGACCTGCTGAAGTTCAAAGTGAGCATCAGATTGGGGAAGAAAGATTCAAAGTCGCTTAAATAATCTATCTGCCTCAAAGGTGATGTAAGTGACTTTGAATGTGGAATGGTTGATGGTGCAAAATGGCACAGAAACTGATGAGCTTCTGGGATTTTTCTGCAACACGAGGGTTTACAGAGAAGATCCAAAAAAGATCAATATTCAGTAAGCAAAAATGCCTTGTTGATGCTAGAGGTCAGAAGAGGATGAGCAGATTGCTTTAAGCTGATAAGAAGGCAACAGTTATGCAAATAACCATTCATTAGAACCAAGGTATGGAGAAGAGCAGAAACCTTGAAGCAGATACTCTATAACAATTCAGTTCGAGTCAGTTTTATTTATAAGGTGCCAAATAACAATCGCTGTGTTAAGGAACTTTATATTGTAAGGTAAATACTCATACTAATACAGATAAAACTCCAACAATCAGATGACAGGGATACTCAATCCCAGGCCTCGAGGGCCGGTGTTCTGCAGCTTTTGGATGCAACCCTGCTGCAACACACCTGAATCAAACGGCTGAATCACCTCCTCAGTATCAGTTCATTAGCAGGACTGTGGAGAACTTAACCAAATTGTTTGACTCACGTGTGTTGAAGCATGGCTGCATCAAAAAGCTGCAGGACACCGGCCCTCGAGGCCTGGATTTGAGTATCCCTGTCCTATGAGCAAGCACTTGGTGACAACAGGAAGAAAAACTTCCCTTTTAACAGACAAAACCTCTGACAGAACCAGGCTCAAGGAGGGGCAGCCATATGGGAGGAGACCATACAAAGGACACACTGGCCCCTTTTCCACCAACCGTGGAAACACAGTGTGTATTACAGGAGAAAAGCCACAACTTGCTGCTTTATATCAGTTCATATCACAGATGAAGGGACTATCACTGGATGGTACTTTTTAATCCAATAGAGCACCTGTGGGATGTGGTGGAACAGGGGATTTGCATCATGGATGTGCAGCCCACCTAGTTGCAGCAACTGCATGATGCTATCATGTCAATATGGGAAAAAAAATCTCTCAAATATGTTTCTAGCAGCTTGTTGAATCTGTGCCGTGATGAATTACAGTAAGGCAAAAGGGGGACCAAACCCATATTAACAAGGTGTACCTAAATACCTAATGAAGTGTCCAGTGAGTGTACAGTATATGTGGGCTTTAATTTACCTTGTGTGAGGAAATCATTCATTTTTTCTTTGAAAGGCTCCAAGTTCTCCTCATCTGAAACCTGGCACACTTTCGCCACTTCTGATGTACATGCTGAGAAAATGATAATGAGCAGTCATGGGTTTTCTCCCAAATTAACATTTTTTAATGCACATGTGAAAGTATGAGTCATGTTAAAATCATTAATGAACATGTTCACAGCCTGATCCATGGAGGTCAAAATGGTTTTGGCCTCTATGGATAATTTTCTCTTTCAAAACTACTGCACTCAATTTAGTGGCACACTGATATCTTGGAACTTCACCCTTTCATTAAAATATAGTTGGCTAGTCACTGGATATCAATGGGTGATCCAACTTGAAAATACAGTTTGTGATTAGGTCTGGGCTTGCAATCATTTTGCATTTATTTTGGGGAACTAAGAGACTCAAATAATCTTGAAAACTTTGTAATAGGCTCAAGGATTTGGAAATCATCATTCTGATCTTTAAATGATGAGAAGTGTAATGGGATAATTGTTTTTCAACTCGAATAACCTCTGTGTACCTCTTTTGTTGGATACACTTATTATCATGCTGATGCTACATGGTGGTGGGAACCTGAACTCCCCACAGGTAACAAAATAAGACTCTATAAACACAATAGTATAAAGGAATCTTTATTATTTTGTTCTACGGTCAACGCCGGTGCGAAGACTGTTTGTGCTGTATTGAGCCCTTTGGAAAGGTTAATTCTTTACTTTCAATAAATCATCAAAAAATCAGTTTGGCTTCAGAGCGGAACTTATTTTTCCATCACAGAGGCAGACAAACAGGCATTAAGCTCCAAAGAAATGGCGGTGTGTGTGTTACCTCTCAGATCCTTCCTGAGTCGTGCCAGTTCTTTCTGAAAATCTTCAAACTTCATCTGTGAAGCCTGGAACAGGTCATGAGGCTCAGGGAGAGGATACACACTTGTTTCCCTGCCAGCATCCTGGAGACGGACAAACCAATTAAAACATTATGCAGTTGCTAAAATTAAGCATGAATGTCCTACAGTGTTGGAATGACCATCCCTGGAAAGTGAGAAGCAATATAAGTTTCTATATCTATTTATAATTATAGTATATTAACTATGATAATGAAACCATATCTCTTAAAATGTTTGCAATATACAATTTGTACAATATACAAAAAAATAAATGTATACATATTTCACACAATGAAATCATGTTTCTTAGCTTTCCTTTACTGTATTGTAGAAATCCATCATGTAAATGAGGTCTGAGCTACAGACAACACATATTCAGTACACTCATCATGGGCATGAACATTTTGATAATATTTGAACTTTTCAATTTCCAGAGTGGAATGGTTACACAACACGCATCTATAATGACTTTTTAAAAATTGGATTCACAATTTTGAATTTATTTTGGGTATTTCGGACTTTTGATTTCTTAGATTATTTTTGCATATTTGTCACACTTGTGAGTTAATTCATAATTTATCAACAGGGGACAATTGTTGGTTTTTTTTCCCACACAGGTGAAATAAGCAGAAATGTTGAATATGACCCAAACAACACCATCCCCACAGACTCACTGTATTGAGGAGCCTGATACTTTTGCAAGGAGGAACACTTGGCCACTTTAACCCTCATAATTGGATTCACCTGTGTATGTAGGTCAAGGGTCAATGAGCAACAAAACAAGTTCTGTGTTCCAATAATTAGTGCTAAAAGTATTCAAATCAATAAAACAACAAACTTATGAACCTGTCTCATCATCTGTTTATCTGATATATGATATATTTAACTGATATTGCTGATGTGAACAACCAATGATTTTTTGATACGACTGTATGTACTAAAAAATCAGCCAGAACAGTGAAGCCGGGTCTTCCAGCATGACAATGACCCTGCCAATGCCAAGGCAACAAAGGAGAAGCCAAAGTAGTGTTGGCCACAGTCCTTCTTGAAATGTGTGCAAACATGGTAACAAGAAATGTCTTACCACTGTGCTTGCCAAACAAGGGTTTCTAAGTACTAAGTCAGGTTTTGCTACAGTAGGCAGTCAAATACTCATTTCACTCAGTGGCATACAAATCACTTAGCTTTATGCAATGTGGGGTTTAAAGAACTGTAGATTTACACAAGTTGATCAGGTCTCTTTGAGCCATTTCTAAAAAAGATCATCAAATCAATTAATTAAGTCCAAGTTACAATATTTGGATGGCATCACTTTGTTAATGGCTGGAAGAAGACCAAAAAGAAAAAATCCAAAATAAAAATTTGAAATTTGAAGAAATAATTAAATTACCATGACATTCATGCCCATGATAAGTATATGTAAACTTTTGACTATATGTGCGATTTTACACAGGGTGGATGAAGTTCTAAACAGGAGGACATGCAGTATGTGTGGAAATTTACCTCATCAAAGTGCCTGAGGTAGTATGCAACAATGTAAGACAGAAGACTTTTCACAGTGTCCTGTATGCGGGAAGAGGAACATGTGTAAGAGGAGATGGCATTTCTAATGCGCCATTGACATTATAATAAGGAGACACAATGGAAATCTCCAGAAGAATTCTAAAACACAAAAGATGGTGGTTGTCTTAGCCCTTTCCTACAGAGCCCATCGACACCTGACATATAAACTGGCCAGTTATATTGTTGTCCAGACATGGCAGATGGCTGCCCCTCCCTGAGCCTGGTTCTGCTGGAGGGTTCTTCCTGTTAAAAGGGAGTTTTTCCTTCCCACTGTTGTCAAGTGCTTGCTCATAGGGGAGTGATGGAGGACACA
>VOQJ01009333.1:14650-46168 GCA_015052665.1 Apistogramma diplotaenia
GCTCCTACGCGTCCACCCGGAGCTTCTGCTGAAGCTGGCTTCATTTATTGTGTTTTAGAGTTGCGTTCTTCCCAGTTTTGTTGACGTCAAGAATCACATGACGCACGTTGTGAAGCAGCGTTTCTCTTATCAGATCTTCCAGGAGGTCCTGATTTTATTTGAGGTTTGGTGATTGTGTGCACTCCTTGCTGTTCTCTGAACTTCAGGTATGTTATGGTTGTTTAGACTCTGTCCTGCTGCAAAATCAGTCCTCTAAACATATTTCTTTACATGTGACGGCCATCGTCTGGTATCTTCACACCTGTCACCCATAACTTGCTTTTAAGGACAAAATGAACAAAATTTTCACTTAGTAAAATTGTATTTATTTTTTTATATACATGCTGATTTCATGTGGTTGATATGTCATCTCTGTCTCAACAATGTGTCAACAACTCTTAAATATCAAATGTAACCAGCGTGTCCTCTTGTTGTGACTATTTGGAGATGACCGTGGTCGCCACGATTGTCTCGCCATGCTGGCTCTTGGCTTTACAGACGTAGTCTCCGAAGTCGATGGTTTCCATGTCCTCTACAGTCAGGACGCTCTGTGTGATGCGCGTGGTGTAGCCCAAACCTCTGTTAACCAGCCTCCAGGAAGTCTGGATGTGAACGGGCCGGTAGTCCTACACACGACATGAACATGTGATTTACTAGCAACAATAAACAGTCTCACTTGTTCTTTTGTTGCTTAAACCTTTTTCAAAGCGCCACAGAATCATTCACTGCTCACCTTCAGCATCTAAAGAGGACATTAGTGCATACAGTACTAACATTGTCCAGACAGAGATTTGAAGTGTGAGGCCTTTAGCTCACAGCTAGACTCTTTCAGTAAGTGCAATTCATCAGAAAGGTCATGACGGTTTGGGGGATTGCTCCAGTACGGCAAATAGGAAATGCTTACACAGTTTTCCTTAAGTACTTAAGTACAAAGTATAAATGCCATCTTTTATACTGCAGTTTTTTAGGGCATCTGCAAAGTACTCAAATTAGTGGGCAGATTTAAACAGAGTACAAGTTTAATGAGTCTTTAAAAAAATTATATCTTAGTTCTGCCTTTATTTATTTGCTAAATTCATTTACTTAGTGTGATTATTATGTAATTATAATTTTATTTTGCTTTATAAAACACTAAATTAATTAAAGTAAAAAATCGTTTTATTTTAAAAAGTACAAAATTGGACTTTAATTCTGTCATATAGACCTTAATTATTTTTCAAAATAAAGAGTTGCACAGTAAAGGCAACTCTTTATTTGGCTTCACTGTGCTAATAAAGTAAAGGCAAATACTATATTTGGCCTTGGTTAAAAGCCTTTTAAACAATTTGTTAATCAGTTCATAAAAAGTTCCTTTCTTCACTTAATGACTAGACTGATATTTTTGACCTCATTTGACTGTAACTTAGTTAAAACGAGCACTCTGTGAACTCCGTATACTCCTGGCAGCATGTTCGTGTATTTTCAGGAAAACACTCTGTACCAGACTTCAACTGTTGCTCTGAATCGTTTAGTTCTGGTTATGAAAGAGGAAACTTTTTTTTTTTCCCATTTACAGTAGCACAGGTTTGTCTCACCTGACCAGGATACGACCAAGTGAAGCTCACACCCACATCTGGTTCTCCCAGCACCGTGCAGGTTACATTGATGTTGTCGCCTCCTCTCGCCGAGTCTGGGGAAGCTTTAAGGCTGACAAACGGCGGCCCGCTGGGAACTGTCATCAAGAGAAAGAGAACGAAGAAGTTCTATCTCCTTCAAGTATTGATGTCTATCACCTCATGATTAAAAAAAACAAAACACAAATATAGATGAAAGCAAGTTCCACTTCATAAATCTGCCTCACATTTGGAAAATCCAGACTGGGTTTCCATTTTATTGGGCAGGCGTCCACATTAACCAAAATCAGGAGTGAGGATTAATGAGGCTCTTGACATTATTGAAATACAACACTTTCCTGGAAGCCGATTTAAAAAAAAAAAAAGTATAAGTAATTGAAGTAACCAGATTCATGACTGTGAAATGCTGCTTCTTGCCACAATCAGTAGGATCGGTGCTTACGTTTAACTGCTAAATGCACAGAAATAATAATGGTTAGCATTTCTCCTCTCAGCATGACCATATCGTACATTACTGTATTCATATGAAATGTCCTGTAACTGATGTGTTCTCACCGTCCACATAAAGCAGCTGGAACTTTGTGGAGATCTGAGGGGAGTCTCTGGTCACAGCCTTGCAGTAGAAGACCCCCTGATCCTCTGGCCTGGGGTTTTGCAGGATGAACCCCTTGGTGGGATCGTATGCCATCAGAGTCACATTTGCTGTGATCTCCTCCGGGGGGACCTCTCTGTGCAGGGATGTCTTGGCCTGCGGCTCGGTCACACGGCAGGGCACCACGGCAGGCTGATTGGGGCGCAGATATACGATCTCAAAGTGCACGGCGGATGGGACGAAGAGGTTGTCTTTGTCTGTTCGGAGTAAAGATTATTAGTGGCTTTTAGAAGAACTTTCACCATTTTAAAGTTAACACATAAGCGAAGTTTCAGTAAAGGCTTAAATTTATATTCTTTACTTCAAATAATAGCTGAGTTTTATTCCATTTTACTGCCTTTTGCTCCAAATGAATGACTGATCACGTCGTTAATGAACAATTACTGAGTGATTTAAGCTCCACAGAAGTTTTGGGCAAACACGTCCTATTGAAAAGCGTATAATCTAGTGGATTACTGAAAAGAGTGTTGTCCAAAAGTCTTGAGTAACCCCTTGTTTGTCATAACCTGATATCACCAAAACGGAACTTCACTGCATCGTCTTATTAAATCCTTTTTTATGAATTCATTAAAACCGTAGTGGCTAAATGTCCTTTACGTTAAACTCACCTGTGAAATAGATGTATGAGACGTAGGTGCGATCGTGGTCCTTCTCGCACTCTGTGCCATCACAGAGGATCACCCAGCAGCTGTAGGCCCCCGTGTCTGCAGCAGAGGGCGACGTCAGGATCAGCTGACTGTACTTGTCGCTTTGCTTGATGCTGCAGGTGAGAACCAAAATATTTTTTTATTAATGAAGACACTCACATTTAACAGCTCACTGCATGACGTAGCTCGTGTTTCCTTGCAGCACCTGAGGCGTGAGTTGTTGTAAATGTCCAGGTAGGTCGGGTAAGACCATCCAATGTTGTTGCCTTTGCAGCGCAGCTCCATGTTTTTCCCAGGAGTCAAAGTGGTGCTCTGGCCCAGGCGGAGGAAGCGGCCTTTATCCAGCACCTGGGTCAGAAGGGTCTGGCTTCTGCCTCTTCCGTCTTTCAGGGTGGACCATACCTTTACTCGTTTTCCACCTGGCCGGATGCGGTTCTCTCCTATGTCTTTCCTTCGCTTGACCTGTTGGCAGGCACCTGCATACACAGAGCCACGGTGGGGGCGGGGAGTAATAATAAATATAAAACTTGTCTCCTTTTACCGTTTTGTAGCTGCAGGTTTTCATTCGAGCAGAAATTTCCAAGGCTGATAACGAAGCCAACAGAGGAAGTGCGAAAAACTGCAATTCCATGAAAGTTTGAGTTTTAGTTTGCAGCTCCTTCCCCAGCTGTGGCAACATTTAAACCGGATGTTCGAAAGTCCAAGTTACTGCCACAGTGTGACCACAACCCAGCCTCCCTTGTTCTCCCTGGACACGCAACACATTTCAAGAACAAGCAAAATCAGCCCAACACCAAAGTGTCTCAGAGTTTGTTGTTTTATTCCTCTTTAATGAAAACTCCAAGAAAAGGTCAGCAGTGCAGGCCCGATAATTAAAAACGCCTGCTGCATACCTTAGATGCAGCTGGTTTGAGTTGGTCTGCAGAAACACTTTGGAAAAACCTCAACTCGTATGCACGCTTTTACACTTTGCATACACAGCATGCAAATTTTTTTTTTTTAAATCAGTGGCTGCAAACCTCAGAGGGAGGATGAACAGAATTTAAACAAGAAGAAGTTTGTATTTGCAGTTTGAGAGTGTGATCTACGTGAATGCACCTCCCATTCTACGCCCATCACGCAGGCTGATGCCCCCAGCCAGTGTTTATGCGTGCTCACATTATCTCATTCTCCCTCCACTGCCTTGTTACAGCCAAAGCTGTCGTGATGATATTAACAGTCATCTTACTTCGCTCACAGATCGACATGACCGATGTGGAAATGGAGACTTACCATTTTGGAGCTCCACCACGAGCAGTGACAAGCAAAGCACAGCGCAGAGGTTCATGGTCAGAGGGTCGAGGACTCTGCGGGGCCGGAGAGAGACAGCGGGGAGACTCGATGAAGGGCTAAGTAGGTAAAGAAGGTCAGGCTTGGAGCTTGGCTGGAAATCTGCAGGCTCCAGCTGCCCTATTTAAATTTCCAGCTCCATCCTCCTCACAGACTGAAAGGAAGAGGGAAAATAACTTCAGAGTTCCTCTGTTTACTCCAAATTCCTCTGATCTGAAGAGCAGATCCTTGTAGTCTGAAGCCCTCTGCTGGTCCTCAGTGTGAACTGTGCTTCTTTTTAAGAAGAAAAGTAAGACAGATGCCCATATGTAGGGTTTATTGAAGGAGATTTAAATATTTATATGTCTGCACCAGCATGTGACCTGAAAAAATGTGAGCAAGTGACTGAAAATGAGAAGATATCTCAGGGGGGTCTTTTTGCCTTTGTTTTCTAATTCAAATCTGGCAGTTATACTTTATTTTTCCTGTCTACAACAAGCGAGTACTTCAGCACTGCCATCATGAACGTCTTCATGAGTCAGAAGCGCAGCTGCAGTTGGAACAATGCTCCTTTCTCTGCCTCAGATGGTTTTCATGTGGTGTTTTTGGGAGTCAGATCCTGGAAGGAACACTTTCTCTGAAACAACCACTGAGCCGCGACTATTTATCTTTGCTTGAAGCTGAACTGTGCGAGTCGGCTAACTCTTTATAATGAGCTCAGAAAGTCTGCGACGTCCTTGAACAGTTTTCGAGCAGCACCCCGCTGCCAGTGAAGTAGAACAAATCGCTAAGTGTGGAGTGTGTGCGTTCACGGATGCTTTCCCCTCTAAATCATACCGGGATCTGTTCAGCAGTTTTTTGGGAAAAACACAGCCCAAAAACCTCATCTTCCTGTGGAAACTGCAAGAGATATGACACATCTAACAGTGATTACCAGAAAATACAGTGCATTTTATTGTATGTGCAGACGTTATTAAGTACAGCAGCTTCCACAGTGTGTTCTTCATCCTGTAATCTCACTGTAAAGGTTCACTGTAGCAGAATAGCTTCTCAACTCCTGCTGGCTTTGTTCCACAACTTTTAGACCACTGAGTACATCGCTGACCCTCACCCTCAGTACCCCACCGCTTGAAAAATGTAGGGAATGAATACAAGCTCACAAAATCTCTTTAAACAGCTACAAACCATTTAAAAAGTACATACATGTGGAAAGACAGGTTTATTTTATTTAATTATATATACAGTAATACTTTAACTTGTAGGTTATTGTGCTTCTTGTTAGGTGGCAACGCACAAGAGAGAACATTTGCATGAGTATACGTTAACGTCTATATCAAAAAATATCACAAAATATCAGGCAAACAGGAAAACATATGTGACAGAGTGGGGACAAAATGTTTTTAAGAAGAGTTCTGCATAAAATAACAATCTTCATATTCATAGAGTAACAAAATCAATATATTCGAGGGGAACAAACTTAACAAGCAAACTAAAACCACAGCAACAACTACAGAGATCTCGCTGACTATAATAAAGGTTTGTATGGGTTGTTACATAATACTTAGACATGGCTGAAAATGTCTGCCAACGCTTGCGTACTTTCAGGCGAGGCACGTCATCACATGCTATGTGCCTACAAAGCTATTCGTTGTGCACGTCTCTAAATGTCTTTATGATTTATGTACAACTATGAGAACTATGTAATTGTAAATATACGCATATGAAATAATGATCATCAGAAAGGTCTAATGAGCATATGTTGGGCCTTGTTCAACACTCTATACTAAGCTAATGATGTGTCAAACTCAAGCTCAGATTTGAGGTTTTTCACTGAAAGCCCCACCTGTGCAGCTTTGCACCGGCTGCTTCAGTTCTAAAATAAGTCAAAATCACTCTCCAGTGTGTTACCTGTCCGTTCTCCCTCAATGCTATCCACAAATGTGACCCGTGGGACGTGGTCCCATCCCACTTGATCGAGCGATTCCTCGTCATGTGCCACTCCTACATAATACTGATGCTGCCTTTGCAGGCTGAACGTGCTTGGAAGTGAAGCACACTTGTGGTGAAGCTGTATGTACAGGCGCATCCAGGAATAGCTGCAGTGTGCTTTAATGCATCTGTTGCCTCACAAAGTCTGTGAATGAGCTGGTGACCTTTAACACTGGCTGGTCTTTTCTGGGCAGATGAAAGACTCCTGTTCCTTTCCTTGTGCATGTGCGCTATCCCGCTTCTCCTGGCTGCTCCTGGTGTTTGCCTGCGTTTTGCCACTCTGGATTTGGCACTGGCGCTCCACACTGTGCCACATGCCGTAGCCAAAGTAGATCAGGAAACCTGAGGAAAAGTGTTGAGAGAGATGGAAAAAAAAATGTTACTAGGAGCCATTTGACTCTATTCAAAGTAATTTACCAGCATGTCTAAAGCTCTGAAATGCAATTTTTATATCTTATTTGTTTAAATACTCAATTTGTATTTATGAATTATTAACTAGAAATTAAATTTAAAAGAGCTTAAACAATTGCGCTAACTTGGAACTGCAGCCCCTCAACAAGCCCCGCGGCTGGTTTTTATTCACCATACCTGCTTTGCAGGCTGATATAAAGGAGGGTTATTGGTTGTCAGCATGGACAGTATAAAAGGTGAACATACTGTAGCTGTGTAGCATTGGGCTTTGAAGCCTCAAGATTAGCATTTGACCAAAAACAGACATAGCAAGGACGGACGGCTGCGACTGCAAAACCATCTGCTCATTGGCTAACGACTTGTGAATGACTATTTATTGGCCAATGAGCGTGCTGCAGACAATCCTCCTTTCTGAAACATAGTATGACCAAGATTTGCAAAGTAGGCTAAATATTTTATTCAGTGTGATTCAAAACAAGTCAATAAACTCATTAAGAAAGTGTTTTATACAGGTCAAGGCAGAAAACTGTCCAATAGATTTCTGTTGGCCGTCATGTAGAAAGAAGGTTTAAGGCACTTCTGACCCAGAAGCTCCGTCCATGTTTTATACTGGCTGTGGTTGTTAGGGCTAATATTGTCCTTCATAACAACTACATTGGCAGGGAAACTGTTTGGCTTCACCTCAGTTAATCTAAGTGAGTAAAGTGGGCCTCTCACCTGTGTTTGAGGTGTCAGAGTCTTTTAGAACATGGTAAGGCCTTTTTTTTTAACCTTCTTTTTACTTACTGTATGCTCTCAACACAGTGAGTCGCAGTACAGAAGGACAGAACAGCCACTTCTGGTTCCAAAAACAAATCAGTAAGGAATTTGCAACCATATTCAACTATAGGCTTCAAAACACCACATCATGTGTCTACATCCATCTTGATATGACAGTTACCATAAAGCTCTTATCGAACTTCAACGAGTTCCTAATTTCCAGTGGATTATGGCTTTTTGTTGTACCAAAGGCACTCACCAACAGCCATCCACACTGAGAAACGTATCCAGGTGTCTCCACTCAGCTGAACCATCAGGTAAATGTTGACAAATATGCTCAGAATAGGCAGATAAGGCAGGAGGGGTACCTGCAAAGACAACAGTCACACCAAAATGATCAGTTATAGTTGCTGGAGCCACATTATTCCATAATAAAGGTTAAAACTAGAGCCGATACACACCATGAAGGAGACCTTCTTGTTAGTCTGAGGCTGCCTGACAACCATGAAGACACAGCTGCTGAAGACAAGTAGACACACGGACAGCAATGCCAGGATCCACACTTCCATACCCAAAATGGAGTTGATGTTGTACGTGGTGAGATAGCTGACTACACACACCATCAACACTGTGGTTTAAAAACATCCACACATTAATTTGGTTGCACAGAAAGCCTAAAAAAAAGGACTGCAGTCAATCAGAAGAAAAAGCCGTCACTAAGTCTGCACACTGTGAACTTGGTGTGTTTACCTAGCACGCCTATGGACATGTTGACCACACTGGACGAATGCTCGGAGGGTGACTCAGGGGGGTGTAGGACAGTCTGCAGTGTGGAGCTGCCTCCCTTCAGCATGTTCAGGTGGGACTCTGACTCTGTCAAGTCTGACTCACCCTCTTCAGATGTGAGGTAATCCCTTTCACCTTTACCCGCCTGCCTCCCCAGAGCTCCATCTGGCTGATACCTGCAAAACAGAAAAACTTTTTATTGGGGTGTGAACTTCGCAATGCTCTTCTGTAAGGCTATGTTCATTTTTTTTATGTAGAAATATGCATATCTGTCAACTATATGTCCCCAACAAAACCACTCAAATTTGTAATTCAGGGCACTCGCTTTTACTTCACCGAACAAGCAATCAAGTTTAAACCTGTTAATGCAAAGAGTGTGTGTCTGCGTTTACTTGTGTCTGTGGTGCAGGCAACAGAGGTGTGCTGCAAGTTCAGAGTTTAGCACGTACAGAAAGTCGAGTAAACACCTTTATTTACTCAAGCAGCCACTGAGCTTTCTACAATCAGACCATTCACAGCCCTTACATCACCACTGTGATGCAATAGCAAGCAAGGAAATCATTCCCGCAGGCGTTTGGAAAGGCTATTTGGGAAGCGCCTTCAACATGTTGCAAAATATGATTTGTTCTTTTGAGTTATCTATACATGTACAGACCTGAGAATCAGTACACACACAGCAACCAGCGAATAGGCCAGCAGGGTTCCGATGGACATCATGTCCACCAGGGCCTTGAGGTCAAACAGGAAAGCCATGATCGCTACATAAGTATAAAAGAAAAAAATATATAAATAACACACATACTTTTACCATTAAAACAAAATTTACGCAGAACACAATCATTTGCACCCACATACAGTAATGTTCTTGCAATCACAAAGCCATTTTCATCAGCCAGCCACCTAACAATTACACATGACAGTCACCAGATGCAAATACGGATTCATGCAGACATGTTTTCACTAGAGAACAAAAGGGCTGAACATTTCCACGATCTGATACAACAGCTGTAATCATCTCCATACTGAGTGTCATTTGATGCTAGATATACTGCGGTGTTGCTTGTCTTGTATCTCAGCACCAGACTCCAGTATGGAAGTGATCTCAGCAGCATGGTTCAAACACACAGCGGAGGTATGTCCGCTGCTCCTCACAATATTATATTAAAGGAAAAATATCAAAGACAGCTCCCCTGCTTGGTACTATCAGGTGCTCAGTACATAGCCTGTGGTGGTGGTGGTGGTGGTGCAGGTGTGCTGGGTCTCTCCCAGGGTTCACATCTGCCAGCCACTTCACAAGGCCAAAGCTCTGCACTGTGAGTGTGATGCAAGTACTGTACATCTGGAGGCTTCTGAGCAGGAGAGCTTTAAAACAGATATTCGTGATGCTGTATGAACACCACATTGATCCACAAAGGCCAGACTGCTTGAGATAAACCTGCCATAACAGCTCAAGCAGACTGTACTTTGCTGTGCTTTGAGCTAATGTGAGTATACTACGACAGGCTGTTTAGCATCTTCTCCATCTTAGTTTAGCATGCTGAACACTTGCACTGTTTGACACTAAACACAAATTACAGCTGAAGCTACTGCAAAAGGGCAACCCCCAGTTTGACTCACTGAACTGGAACTGTCCACTGTGGTTGTGATGCTGGTGACATTTGGAGCATTTTAATGCAATTATCAAACAAATACAAATCAGCTGTTGTTACTTGTGTTATTGACTTAGCAATATGTGGCAGGTATCTGTGCCTGTGTGATGTACCAACAGAGTTTACAGATGTAGCTTGCTAATCATGCTTGTTTAACACTGTGCCCTCTTGTCCACGTATCATCCCTTCAGAAATTAATGGCTGACACTGCCTTGGATACAACAATCAGCCACAATCTTATACCGTCTGTGGGTTTATGGGAATGTTTTGACCCTTTCAAAGGTCAAACAAGCCCCAATGGTTTTATAAGGGGGTGTCATGTATGCACAGTGCTTGTAGCTAGATTATCTTTCTTTAATTATTTCTAAAAGTGGTCAAAAGCTCCAGTTGGACTTGTGGACAGATTCAGACTGTATCCTTGAACATCTTTAGAAATGACATTATTGGTTTATCACACGATTGTTGAAACACCAAACCAAGTTTATCATGCAGTCACCAGCACCAAATGATCATGTGTACAGAGACTTTCAAAAGATCTAACAACAACACGATGCAACCCCATGATGTCTGGGAGCTTACCCGCAGTTGTACCTGCCGCCATGGTGGCAGCCACAGGTGACTGGCGCTTACTCACTTTGGACATAAATTTGAACAGAATGCCATCTCGCGCCATGGCAAAGAGAATGCGTGGTAGAGGGAACATGGAGCCCAATAGGCTAGGGAGAAGAGGGTTGATGGTTAAGTTGAGGGCTTTCTGGGAAAGAAAACATGACACCTGCACAACCGTGAAAGAACAATAGGTGCGTACAGATGTAAAAAGAAAATCCTTACATGGTAGGTAATTTATAGCAGAAAGAGTGATGGCCCAATTTTAATTAGATCCAACCGATTTATCGACATTCACCCAACTGCGTCTTTCACAGTTGATTGGTGGAGAAAGATTAGCTGAGTGATCTCACTTGTATTCTCCCTGACTCTCACCTGCAACTACACCGGAGATCATAGTGGCAATAAGTGGGGTCTTCGTCTTAGGATTGATTCGGGCTAAGGGTTTGAAAAGCACCCCATCCTCTGCCATAGCATAGATTACACGAGGCATGGGGAAAATGGAGCCCAGCAGACTGCATGAGACAGCAGAAACATGCAAGACCAACACGTTAGTCAAGAGCCCCAAACCCAGGCAGACAATCACACACAGAGCTTCAGAGTAAAGGCAATAAATGTCTTTCTTTCCTGACAGTAATATCTTTTCTTTTCTTTTTTTTCAAATTTAATGCCAGTGTTAAAGGTGTTAAAGGGGATTATAGTTGTCTTTCACAGACATAAAATTGCCAGAGGGAAGTTAGTTAATGCAGTAACAGTGTACACCAATTACAGGCACTGACAAATGCAAAATGTAACTGATTTGAGTGCAATCTGATGACATTCACCTCAATGTACACTGTGAGAGTGGCCAAAAGACTTAGCAGGGCTTCAGGACAGAAAACTGATACATAAACCATCAGGGAAGAAAGACAGAATAAAACCACACCATTAAATCATTTGAGAGACACCCCGACTTGCTCATTACATGGAGGATACATTAATTGTAAGCCTTACATCACAAAGACATGCAGGGGTCTCAGAACAGACACAATTACATATTGCACCCACCACACCACAGATTAGGCAAAATGAATCAATCCATTAGCAAGACACAGCTAGAGATATGTGGCCTTAACTTTTGACCAAATCTCATTCCCATTTATCCCCAGTTGACAGCATCCACAGCAATCAAAAATACAGAATTCTGTCTAAAAGCTTGCTTTAGTGACATATATGTTCATTTTCCAATGTATGCTTATTTCCTAAAAACAAATCTAGTGGTTACCTTGTAGATAGGGCACATAGTGAGCCCACAGCCACCACATATTTGGCAGGACCCCAGCCCACATATTCAAATGCCATAGGCAAGGGGCTCTTTTCATCCAGCAGGTAGTAGGGCATCATCAGCGTGAGTGCAGCTGACACGCCAAAGTACGCCAAGAAACACACCGTCAGTGACACCACAATGCCAGTGGGAATGGCCCTCTGAGGGTTCTTCACCTCCTCACCTAGATCACGCAGAGACACAAAACCATGAGTCTCTGCTTAAGTGAAATCACATTAAAACTCAACCCAACAGTGGCTCACCTGTTGTTGCAATGCAGTCAAAGCCAACAAAAGCATAGAAGCAGGTGGCAGCTCCGGCTAAGGTCCCACTGAATCCAAAGGGCATGAATCCTCCGACGCCATAATCGCTGCTCACGTTGGCAGTCACGGACAAGTTCCTGTAACATGTACACTCGCCTTTATAACAATAGCTGAAAGCAATACTAGTCATAATGCTCTGCATGTTCTTTATTTAGAGGGAATAAATCAGGACAATGACAGCCAGTCACAGTGGCACATTTTGAAAGGTGGGGTTTGCCTGGGTTCTTTGCCCTGGGCCTTCCTGAGTCTAGGATTGCCACTGCAAATGAATAAGTTACCTTGTAGCTATGGTAACATTTATGAGGGAGTCTTCAGTTATCTTCCAGTTCTGTACGTCTCCTTTGACAAAGCCCGAGATGATGACGAACAAGAGCACGAGCACGTTGATTGATGTGAAGACTTTATTGACCCAGGCTGACTCCTTCACTCCAAAGGACAGAAGTCCTGAACGAGCAGAGAGAAAATGGAGCTCAGTACAGTAACAAGAAGCTTGTTGTAAAAAACCCCAAATACTGATTTGCATCAAAATGAAACACTGCAAAGATCTGAGTCCGACTGTCACTCACTGCATATTTTCACAGTTGAGCAGGTCATGTGCAGTAAACTTAGAAAATGATTTGGGGTGTTTCAGACCACAACCAAACATCATATTTTGTTCTAGGCTATTTGTTGCTGTGTGGCTTGTGTATCTGCCATCTTCAGAAAAACAACCAAACACTAGTGGACTGTTACCGAGTCCTGCTGACTTAATGTCATCATCATATTGGCAGGCTAAGAGAAAAAAACACATGACTGAGCGGTAGGTTTTAGTTCAAGGGTCAAAGGGTTGAATGTGACAAAAAAAACAACAACAATTTGACTCAATATGCAGCTTATGCTTTGCAAAGAAATCTGCAATAACAAAAACCTCACAAATCAGGGAGCATCTGAGGACGTGCAGGTTGATGAGGACATTTTTAAACAGGAAGAGGGGTGTGTGCATGCACCTAATGGACTCATGCAGTCCTCCAGGGTGCGCCTCACCCTCTCAAACACAAAAATCTCCTGTTATCCTGTTTTAGATTACAGCAGCTGCGCCTTATAAGTTTGTGCTTGTTTAAAACAAAATGCAGCCAATCCTAAATTCCATCTACTTAATGCAGCCTGTGTATCAACAGTTTGACTTGAATCTTGTGAGTTTCAGCCTTTATTTGTGCTGCCTTACCAGAGAGCAGCAGAATCAGGCAGACCGCAAAGAAGTCAGGGTACTGAGCCAAACCAGGAGAATTCATGCTGAAGTGGGTTTTACAGAATATCTCTATGTGTCCTCCTATTAGTTCATCAAATGTGCCGCTCCACGCTTTAGCAACTGAGGACGTACCTGCGAGAAAACAAAAGTTGCCATGGAGAGCCTGTATTTTCTTTAAATAAAATCAAATTCAAGGATTGCCCCTGACTTACCAATCACATAAGAAAGGATTAGGTTCCAACCAGTGATGAAGGCCCAGATCTCCCCTACAGTGACATAACTGTAAAGGTAAGCAGAGCCGGTCTTAGGGACTCGTGCACCAAACTCAGCATAGCACAGGCCTGCCATGACGGAGGCCAGGGCAGCGATTAGGAAGGAGATGACAATGCTGGGACCAGAGTCTCCCTTGGCCACCTCTCCTGCCAGTACATAGACACCAGCGCCCAGAGTACTGCCCACTCCCAGGGCAATGAGGTCGACGGTTCCCAAACAGCGGCACAGCTTGGAGTCGTCCAGGCTGTTTAGGTCGACCACCTTCTTTCGCACCAAGGAGCGGCTGAATGACAGAATCTGCTTCAGCATGTTGACACCTGTCGACTGAGGGACAAAAGAGAAGAACAATATTTAACAATATTTTTAAAAACCAGTCTGCTCTCATGTTCTGGGGCAGGATGGATAAAACTGAATTTGACTGTGAATTTATTGATTTATTTTTGATCAACCTCCCGAAATCACAATGCAAGCAAGAAAATGAAGATCAGATCATCGTTTTCACCTCTTGAAAATTCAATGCCAGAACAGTGATATCAAAAGGCAAGCAGAGCGTTAGCTCCACCTGCTCTGCATTTTGACCTCTCGCAGCTTGTTCTCTGCTTAAAAGTCAGTTGCACAACCCTCGAGAGGAAACAAAGGTGGGGTGTTGAAAGAAACAACCCTAAATAAACTATGAATTCTAGGAAACCTGCCAAGTGCTGTAACACGCAAAGGGCCAATATAGAGAGACTCCCACTGAAATGCATTGGTCAGGATAATTGTGCAGCTCTAACTTCTCAAAGAGCGGCATTCAATGGATTCATGAAAGCACCAATATGACACAATGACGACATTCCAGTAGCTTTCTGTACTAATTGCATAGAAAAGACACAAAAAGAGAAACTGCACAATCTCCTTTGTGTTCACCGAAACATGTCTCCTTCCATTTATGGGGCTGATGGGGAAACAGCCTAAAAATATTTGCATGAATACAATATGCTAAATAAGCATGAATATTCCTGCTCCCTTTTAAATTGCTAGTAATTTGCTTTGACGTTAGGACTCTTTCTTTCAAAGTAAACTTTGATCATTTTGACCACTGACGACCATCCAAATGTGCATTGATTCCTGTTCCAGTGTGTTTTATATCAAGAGAAATGCGTCTTCAGTGTGACAGATCATTAACATTACAATATGGGCTGTAATACAGCATAACTACAGTGGATGAAACTGAAGATAACGGCGAGCAGAATCAGATTCTGTAAGTATAAATTTACTTTGTTTCAGCTTTGCTAAAAGGAAAGTGGAGTAGAAATTGTAGTTTGTTGAAAAAGATGTCATGTGTACTTAACATTGTGGCCTGACCGGATGCAACATGTGGTACATAACTCAAACTGTGTGTGCACTCAACTCAGGCTCACTAAGCTCCTCACATCTAAACTGTTACAGTTAACAAATGTCTGCATAGTAATTCTAAAACTTGCAAATGCAAAAACGTTTCTAGTTCATTAGACATTTGCACCTACCTTAGAGTAGTGAAGTATGAACGAGAGAGTTCTTCCGTTTCTTCTGCTGAGACCTTTGGAAGATCAGCTGCACATGAAATGCAGGTGAAAGTGACACTACATCTACTGATCCGATGAACTGGAGCCTAAAATCAGTGTGCTGAACAGTCATTCACTGTGCTGTCATAAAATATACAGACTCCTCCTCTCCGTTGCTCTTCATAGGATCTGCCCCTGACTTACTCCTACACGGACATCCCTAGAGGAGGGAGGCAAGAGGGGAGGAGGAGACGACAGGGAATTAAAGTGGGCTGTGGGGGGGTCACCTCCATGCTTGTGGTTTGTGGGAGTAAAATTATGTGGAGGAAACACTGCACTATAAGTACCTTTCATGGGATAACACAGCAAGAATGTGTTTTTTTTTAAGGTGTTGGTGGTGGTGGATGTGGTGGTGAGGGTAATAATCTTTTTTCTGGTGGAAATTTTTAATTCTAAAAATTAAAAAGGCTAAAAATTCCCAGCTGTCCACGCGCTAAATGGTTGGGCAATTTCACTGACAAACACAGGGGCAGATACTGTTTACCCAGCGCAGTCCATAGGAGTGCTGCTAAAAGCATGGGTGCTGATTGGTCAATGAAGGGTGTAGAAGTAGTGAAGGGGGGTCAAATCCTCCTAATGGAAGGCAAGTATTGCTCAATGTACCCTGAGCTATTGGACCCATGACTATACTAAAAATCAATAACACAGCTCACTGTGGTACACCTCCAAAAACGCCTGGCATCTCCACAGCAACTTCACTGACAAGCTGGAGCTCCTAGAGGGAAAATCAAAGTCACATTTTTCCTTCTAACATGACCTGCAAATTACAACTAAAGGTTGAGTTTGCAGAAGAGAGTGTTTTCTTCTTCTTTTTTTTTTCTACCAAGACCAGCTCAAACCAGCTTAAGACCTCAGTGGGAAGGTGGCAGCTGGCCCCTCGAAACACCGTCCAACCCACAGACCAGAAATCCGACGGCATGACAACAACAAACTCTCTCAGAGTTTGTCCATGCAGCCAAGCAGCCAAATATCACAGTCCATCAGACCGCTGCAGGAGTGGATTATCTGGCCTGCATGCTGATGGGAAAGCAAAGGCTCTCCTCAGTCACGGGCTAACTAGAGACACAGCTGTGATAGCCAGGATTACCCGGCTGTACAGTATTTTTTTGCTCTTTACAGTCATATGAACTGAAGTGTTGAAGTGTAAAGCAATTTTTCACTTTTTAACCCTTTTTTTTTTCTTCTTTGGTTGCGTGCTTTGGTGCTTTTTGGAACAGACAAGCTTTCTTCACACACAGCTTACACTGTAACCATGGACAGGATGGAAAGGGCTCACTGGCTCGCTGTATTTCATTGTTGACATGTGCTAATTGTGTGAAGCCAATTGGATGCACCGATGGCTGAGTGACCTAGCTTCAAAAACGTGAATGTGGTCAACAGATTGAGTGGTGTTTGTCTTGCAGATAGCAGGACTTTGCGCTCCAGTTAACATTACTGTCACCAGGAAATGTTAGAGTGAACAATTATTGATAAAGCAGACGACAATGAGAGAGATGCCCACATTTAAACATAAGCAGTGTTTGGGCCAGGAGGACACATTTATGTGAAAATGTTCAAGTTAACTGGATGGAGGATGGAAAGGAGGATGCCACAGATACCTGGGAGTGATGGAAAATAGGTGCTTTCAGTTCCATTTGCCCTTAATAAACAAGATAACACCGGTTAGCTCAATTTAAAAAGCTAGCAAAACAAGCAATCTTCAATGTCGCAAATCCCACAAATGTTAAACTGCTGATGGATCAGACATCATGTATTTTTGTGTAGCCCGCTGAAGAAATGTAAAGACAGCTTAGACAGTTGTTTAGAAGGCCAACAGGGTTCGGATGCTGAATTTCATGTAGTGGCACAAAGCCTCTTTATATTGCTTTCCAAGAACAATCTGGGAACCCAAGCCTGAAGACATCACCTGTTCTTAGTTTGACCTAATACTGTTTTTATGAGTTAGCAGGATGGAGCGTTATATACAAAGACTGCTGCTGAAGGACGCTCGACTGAAAGGGATTTCCTGTCTGTTTGTCGGTCACTCTTGTTAAATCACATTTTAAACTTCCATGCTTTAAGTTTGGAATGTAGGTCTCGATACAAGAATAAGGTTAAAGGCTCAGTGGGGGTGTTCGGGTAACATATATCGGGGCCCGTCTGTATTTGTACTCATAACACTCATAACTCATAACAGTGCACAATCACAATTTACCTCATTTTGTGAAAAGGGCATATCAGAGCTATTGATCAACTTTAGGGATTTTATTTATCTGCAACGTTTTAAGTGTGTAAACAAGTCACAATGTTTTGCCATTTATTTTTTGCAACCGCACGTAAACGTCTCTCACGCAGTACCAGCTGGCTCCCTGCAACTGGTTCACATCAGTGGAATGCAGTAAGTCTTATCTCTATCTATTTTCCTGTTTTGACATGCCAAAGTGTCTGCTGTAGCAAAGCGTCACATACACTTCAGCAGGTCTGTTTCTCCAAAATCACCAAAGCAAACCGAAGACATTGAAACCAGTGGAAGCAGCACGTGGTGTGTCCGTACCAGCTAACCTGCCACATTCACAAGACATGCCAAGTGTAAATGATTCAATTCATGAGGGGCTCCTAGTTATCAATTTACGACATTAATAATCAGTCTGATTAAAATGTTTATATTTTCCTTAAATAAACCTGCTGGTTATTTAGGTCCCATTCTGAAGCCTCTAACTAAGTGCTTTGCCAGTGCAGTTTTAGTGCATGTGATGGGAAGAATCTGATTGTTAAATCGAGCATATCCTGATAATCCTCCTTTCCGATTCTTATAAATGACCGTAATTAACTAAACTTACTTAATGTTCAATTCAGTATAACCTGAAACTAATGACCGAGCTGTAAAGTCATCTCCTGTCTTTTTGCAGCAGGAGATCTGATGCTCATTAAAATGAATATTGCTTCAGAGCTCTACCACTGTGTTAGATTCACTTCCATCTTTTATGTGCGGTCCATACCTGACAAGACTGCAGCCCGGCGCTGGGCGGGCTTTAGGACCCTGTACTGCGGCTCTGTCGGAGTCAGCTCGGGCAATAGCAATGTTATGGCTGCTTTACCAAAGACGAACAGCTTCTACCATCTGAGCCGACCTAAAGCGTTTTATAACACGGTGGTGCACATGTTTCAGTACTGGTAGCACAGCCGTGGCTGGAAGCTTAGCCGCTGATGGAGCACATCCGACTGCCAAAGGTAACAGTGCAGTGATTTGCACTCAAAATCGAAATAACTCAGACAACATATGTTTTAATTCAAAGGGCGTGTGCCGTGCTTGTCACGGTGGCGGTACGGCTACTGCTTTGACGGTGCGTTTCACTGTCAGTGCGGGTCACCACACGTGTACAGCTGTGTCAAAGACGCGTGAGTAGCTGCTGGTGTGCTGAGGATGAGGCTGCCTGATGCTCTTCTTCTTCTTCCCTGTCCAGGTGGAGAATGTCAAGCTGCTTGACAGACTCACCCCGAGAAGGAGTAGGATGGGCACCCTGTACCTGACTGCCACACACACCATCTTTGTGGAGAGCCAGGCCGGAGTGCGCAATGAAACATGGGTACGCGTCACAGTCTGGAAGCCATAAGCGGTCTGTTTGAAGAAAGACAGTGAACGTGTGTAAGTGTGCAGGACTGGCAGTTTTCACTGCTGCAAATCATACTCAGTAGATCTGTTTTTGTTTTGTTTTTTACTTCACTCAGGTACTTCACAGTCTGGTGTGCAGTGTGGAGAAACTGTCTACCACGCCTTCAGGATGCCCTCTGCTTATCCACTGTAAGAACTTCCAGGTTCTCCACTTTCTAATTTCTCAAGAGCCAGAAGCCCATGATGTTCACCTGTCCCTGCAGCGTCTCTCCCAGCCAGGTGAGCTGTGTCATGATTGGATGCACAACCTTCAAATCACTGTATCACTGTAACGATCCTGCCTCCATAATCTGCTCATTTGCTCTAGTTTTCATCTGTGGGCTGATACAAAATAGAGGTTCTTTCATTAGCCTTTAGCTGTCAGCCACTGCGTTGCCTTGCAGAGCGACATGAGGAGCTGTACTGCTTCTCCTATAAGCCAAATGTTGATGGGCAGGAGAGACGACAGGAATGGGACTTCTTGGACCTCAAGGCTGATTACAGCAGAATGGGACTCCCAAACTCTCTGTGGAAACTCTCGCCGGTCAACCAACACTATAAGGTCAGTGAGCTGACCTTAGATGCGCATTCATCCTAATATGGACAACTATGCCTAAAGCTTTGTTTGGTCTTTTCTAAAGGTGAGTGACACTTACCCTGCTGACCTGTTTGTCCCAGAGAGTGCCACACCACCGATCATAGTGGGAAGCTCCAAATTCAGAAGCAGGGGCAGATTTCCTGCGCTGTCGTACTACTCCAAAGACAATCATGTAAGTTGACTGCAGAATCATCCTCTTTTTATTTTCCATGCAGTCCTAAGTAAGCCCATAGTAATACAAGAGATATGAAGTGGCACTTACAGAGCTAAAATCTCAGACTCCAGCCCTGCACAAGCAAAACATTATGCAGCAGCTGATGTAAGAGATTAGTGATTGCTTCAGTATTTGTAGCAGAAATGACTTGTGAGAAAGTTGATTGGTGCTGACTTTCCTCCTTAAGCAGTAAAAGTTTTATGCTTCGCCAAAAAGAGGAAAAGGGTTTTGAAGGTCGTGGTGGTGTGTCGTGGAAGTCTCTGTTGTTTCATTACATACCTGCAGCATCAGATGAAAGCAGAATGCAAACATAAGCTCCTTAAAGTGAGAAGGTTGTGCACATTTACCCTTAACATTTAGATTTACTTCATTAATCACTTATAAGAAGCAGAGGCCGGACGAACCAGGACCTCACAGTAGAGTTTGAAGTTTTTTAAGTGTTAATTAATGGGTTTTAAGTGCCTTTAGATCCTTTCCCACATAAGATGTGGCTTTAGTCAAAACAACAACCTACAGAACATAATATCCTGCGTGTACCGTGGATCTTTCTGTCAGTGTTGTGGGAATGTCTTGGTGAAGCGCTGACAAACGTTAGAATAAAAGTGACCAATTTATGATTCACTCGATTGATGATTTAGCAGGAACGTGTCTGATATGGGCTTAATACTGTTCCTCTGCTCCAGCACAGCTGGGTGTTACAAGTCTGTAAAATGACAAAGCAAGACCGATGTCCATTTGGTCATTAAATAACAACATGAATTATTACTGTCTCCTAGATATTGGCTTCATATTTGTGAAAGTCGTATATCTGACATAAGAAAAAGTCAGAGTGCTCATAATTTATCCTATTAATCCATGATTCAACATTTAGGAGTGCTTTATGTGTGTGTGGGGGTCAGCTTCCCAGGCTTGTGGAGTTCAGCACATACAAAGAGCTCCACTCTAGTTCATGTGCCCGAAGGGAGAGCTGCACAGTGATCTCTGGCCATTTCCCATGTTGCTATTAAATGTGCAGATAAGAGAAACTGTGTGGTTGATTAATTTGAATTGAACATGCAGGGAAAGAAAAAGTACTGTGAATTTCTACTCGTCCCAATTCTCATATATTAGATTGGTGTGTGTGTGTGTGTGTATGTGTGTGGTTGAAACGCTGTGAACTGATAAGGAAGTGTCCCATATGAAGCCCGAGTCCTCCTGCTTCCTCCCAGGCTGCCATCTGCCGCAGCAGCCAGCCCCTGTCAGGTTTCAGCGCTCGCTGCCTGGAGGATGAACAGATGCTCGAGGCCATCTTGAGGTCCAATCCCCGCAGTGACTTTATGTATGTGGTGGACACAAGGCCTAAGGTGAGCCCTTTGTATCCAAGAAAGGCCTGCAAGTGTTTAAAGTTCTAAATGTATGTTCAGGTGGGCTTTATTTTTCCAGACTGTTCTGCTAGCTGAAGATCTCACAGCAAAGGTTTCACAAACATCCCGACTCTGCGGAATGTTTTGGACGTATTTCTTGTAGTTTTGCGTCTGAATGTCAACACAGAGAAAATCAAGATGTGATTCTGATTATATGGACAAAAGTACTGGGTCACCTGCACATTACGCTGCATGCAAATCCATGCCATGAAGCTCCTGGTGCCCAGTGTTTGTGCTGGTTAATGCTGGAAGAGGCTGCAGTTATTGAATCAGCAGAGCATGGCAGCCTTCATGCACTCGGTGACCCCGCTCTGTAACTCCATTCGCTCTGTCACTTCATGACTGAGTTGCTGTGGTTCCCAAACACTTCCACTTTGCAATAATGGTGCTTAAATTTAACATCCTATTTACGAGGGAAGAAATTTCACAAACTGACTCATTGCAATGGTGGCATCCTATTAAAGCACCGCACTGTAATTCAGTGAGCTCTTCAGAATGACCCATGCTTTCATGCATGTTTGTAAAGGCACAGACTGCATGGCTGGGTGCTTGATTTTGCACACTTGAATGATGCAACGATTAACAGCTTTTCTCCATATAATGTAAAAGATCTGGAGCTAATCCCAAGTGTTGAACTTTAATTTTGAAGCTGTTCACTGGAACAATATGAGGTCCAGAGAGAGGTTAATCTAAACTAAGGAGACCATTATTAGGCTGCAAAACCAAGATAAACCTATCAGAGAGACCGCAAAGACACACTGTAAATGGATAAATGACCTGATCTCAACCCAGTAGAGCATGCTTTGCAGTTATTAAATACAAAACTGAAAGCAGAGAGACCCGCAAACATGCAGCAGACGGCTGACGTTAAGGTCTGGCAGAGCATCTCGAGGGAGTGAGATAAGATATTTATTAATCCTGAGGGAAATTCCTGAGCCTTTTACGTGCTCAGTGCAATAAGGATAGAAAGAAAAACACTGTGTGTAGAATCACAGAGTAAAAACAGCAAATAAAGCTCATCTGCTAAAAAGCGAGATAAGATCAATAATATGGAATATAAGCATAGAAAAGGGGGCACAGTGTCTGTTATCTGTAATAATGTAACAATGGGAGGAGGAAAATCAGTTTGAGAGGCCGTACCTGTGTTACTGTAGTCCAGTATTGGTAGTGTAAGTTGTAAAACCAGCCACTTTCTGACACTGCAGGCTGTCATGATGTCACTGACGGTCACTTCTTTCTAGCTGAACGCGATCGCAAACCGAGCTGCAGGAAAAGGCTACGAAAACGAGGACAACTACTCCAACATAAAATTCCAGTTCATTGGGATCGAGAACATCCACGTCATGAGGAACAGCCAACAAAAAATGCTAGAAGGTAATTATTGTGTAATTATCATTCAGCTATAATCACTGCTTGAAGGGATTTTATTTGCTGTCAGAAATGCAGTCAGAAACGTTTCACTGCATCATATTTTACACTAATCTTCTGGCATTGTCTGTTTAAATTGGCTGCGCCGTCACATTACTGAAGCAGAGAGGGTCCCCTGTGGGGTTTTTTCATATGCAGTCACACAGAGCGAGCTGTGCTGGAGTCAGGCCTCAAATGAGCCCACAGGAGAATTTCTGGGTATTGTGCAGGGGTGCTCCTAGGGAGACTTTGAATCCATCTGGGTTTTATTTCAGAGCTATTTTGGTTTCCTGGAGTGGACAAAACCCATTATCCCCCAAAGAGAGACAGAGGGCGTGAGAATGATGCGATTTCAAGTCTGAAAAGTTATAGCTGCTCTCAGTTGTGATAACCGTTTGCCCACTGGCAGCACAGGGGAAGTCTTTAAGGCTGGAGACAGCGCCTGCCCTCTGCCTTCCTCCCTCTGCCCGATTGCACACTTCAATAAGATTTAGAAGACCCCCCTCGCACGACTGACAGCAAAACCTCAAACATCTCTACTTGATGGAAGTCCACTCTGATACTGTAAATGATACAAAACCAACGAGGCTAAACGAACCCGTTCACCTGCTCTTCTGTTATCTGTTCTCATAGGTCAGCAAACTGATGTAATATCAATAAAAAAACACCACTGTGTCCACACTTTGATGAGCAGTCAGATGTTTTTAGTTATCTAAAGGTTAAAGGTGAGTTATGAGCATTAGTATGACAGCCTGTCACCAGCTGAGGAGGAAAGAGTTCATAAACTCAGTGCCTGTGAGTGACCGTGCAAATAGTTGCAGTAGCAGGAGCCCTGAAGATGGAAAATTGATTCAGAGGCATTTTTTAATGAAACAGTTCGGTGATCCTCAGGCTACAGCTGGAGGCGCTAGAGGAAAAGCCACCATTAAAATTCATCGGATTCATCCTCCAGGGAACCGTTGCTGTTTGGACAAAGCTGTCTCATTCAGAACTGAAGTGGTTTGACATTGCTCATCCCCAAGTGGCTGTCCCTGGTGTGTACAGAGCCATCGTCAGTGGGAACAAAATGCATGATTAGATAAACAGAAAAATAACATATCCTCATGTGACCCATATGTTGTCTCACCGTGCAGATTCCCTGTAAACTTGTCTTTGCTGCTATCAGTATCGTGAGCTTTAATAATGTCCTGTGATCGGGTATGCGCCGTGTTTCCTGCCGCTGAGACGGCTGTGTTGTGGTTACAGTGTGTGAGCTGCGTTCCCCCTCAATGTCTGACTTCCTGGAGGGTCTGGAGAGCTCAGGCTGGCTGAAGCACATCAAAGCTGTTTTGGATGCAGGCATCTTCATCGCCAAGGTCAGTCTGGAGGCTAATCCCCACTGTCTGCCTCACCACTCAATATTGGTTTAGGTGTGGGTTTGTTTGTGTCTTGTATCTTCTGTGTGTTTCTGTGAAATGGACATCATCTGTCTGTGTGGGGACAATGCAAGAACCGGGAGTCTAACCCCCAGATTTACATGGATCAGCAACATTAAAACCATTGACAGATGAAGTCAATATCATTGATCATCTCATTGCAATGCAATGCAAACCTTGGGTCCTAGCATTCACATGGACTTTATGGAGAGGACACCCTTAGAGGAGTCGTGTAGAGGCCTCAGCAGGCCAGGGGTACAAGGGCTGCCATCACAATATTGGCCATCATCATGACAGCAGTACCCATGGATCAGCCCACACCAGGCTTCTAACTCAGGCTTTGTGGCTGCCTCTTGCCATAGACCGTATAAAAGATGGATGCAAACCACTTCAGGGACCATGTACAAAAAACATTGATCACATAAAAGGAAAAGATGCTTTGTACCAGATTTAGTTATCAGCTAATTTCCCTCTGCAGACCCTGGGCAGATAAAACAAACAATAAAACACACATTAGATCAGTCAACAGAACGCATACACATACTCATATACACACAGATATCCACAAACACGTGCAAACAAAATTAATACCAAAGATAAATAAAACAAATATGAAATTATTGATCAACTATAAACAAAATTCCATAAAACACAAGACCGAGTGCTCAAAATCTACTTTTTCACAAAGATATGGAGAAAATATGTTAATATGGAAACCGGTGCACATTTTCACATTCTTTGGAGGCATATTCCAGCCTTTAATTACTTTAAAGGAGAAAGCTGATTCGCTGAGGCACCCCACAGTCACTGACATCACCCGTCGCTCAGTGAAGTCCTTTTATGAAACCTTGGCCGAGTGATTTTGTTGTTATTTTAAAAACTGGATGTTTCAAGTGAGGGATGGCTCTGACTGTGAAACCACATGCTCAGCGGCTAACAGCGTGTGACTGACAACAAGCAAATCCTCCTTCCTGACACCCAGAATGACCATTATTTAAAAACTTATGTCCTATTCAATGTGACCTGAAACTAGTGACTGACTCTAATCTCATTGTACAGCTGTATAATGACAATAAAGACATTCTATTCTTGCTGGGGTCAGAGAGAAGGAGAGCCGAGGAACGTTTTCCCATAGACTTCTATACAATAAGAAGTCTTTTTGAAACCCCATTTAGCACCGCCCTGCTGGCCATTACAAATAATGCAGACTTAGATTTCTGACTGACTAAGATTAGAATAAAGACCAGTGTGATTTTCTTCAAATTGAGATCGGATTCTTGTGTGTAGGCTGTTGCAGAAGAGGGGGTCAGCGTCCTGGTTCACTGTTCAGATGGGTGGGACCGTACTGCTCAGGTGTGCTCAGTGGCCTGTGTGCTGTTGGACCCCTACTACAGGACCCTCAGAGGATTCATGGTACGTCCTGGACCGTATTCATTCAAGTTACAGCGTAGGGTTACATCTCAGTGGGAGCACATAACACTTTCTGCCAAGTTCACATATCCATTTACATTCTGGCTTCAGATGATGGGGGCCATACTGGGCCTGTGCTACTTGTTTGTTTAATTAAACAATAATTGGCTGGACTGGCTAAGAAAAAAATAATATAACAGAGATGCCTCCTTGAGAGCTGCCCCTTAAAGCCTGAGGAGAATTACCCCAAACGGTGGGTGGGAGGTTCAGTCATTCTAAGGAATTGAGGGGAGTGTGTACTATGCCTGAGCCTTTAATTATGACTGGAAGTCATTTTGCTTGTGTTTCAACACTCTTTTCCCCTGCATTTAGGTTCTTATTGAAAAGGACTGGGTCTCCTTTGGACACAAGTTCTCCCACAGGTCTGCCTCTGAAACACGACTTCCATGGCATCTGGTGATTTGGTTTAAATCTGGTGATTTAATTGCATCCACCTCTTCGACAGATGCAGCCACTTGGTTGGAGACCCTAAAGAGGTGTCTCCCGTCATCGATCAGCTCCTGGAGTGCGTGTGGCAGCTGATGGAGCAGTTCCCCTGTGCCTTTGAGTTCAACGAGAAGTTTCTAATCACCATACACAATCACGTCTACTCCTGCCAGTTCGGCAACTTCATTGGCAACAACCAGCGGGAGAGGATGGCGCTCAGGTGAGATTTAAACCTGCATAACATGAACTCTTTATGATACTTCCTCTGACCTTTTTCCTCATATTTATTTCCCTGACTGTCATTTGGACTTCATGTAGAGTGAATGAGAAGACTCATTCTTTGTGGAGTTATCTATGGGCGAACCGTGCGGACTACATCAACCCTCTGTACAGGCCGAACCACAGCCAGGCCCAAGGGCTCCTCCGGGCATCAACTGCCCCCTACAGTTTTAAGTAGGTTCTCTCCAACTGCAGCAACCCACCTCTCCCTCCCTTATACATTTTTATGCACAGATAATCATCTGAAAGGCAAGGTAAAGGGTTAATTGAAAGTTTATTTCACTAACGCGTTCTTCTGTTTTTGTGTAGATTTTGGAAAGGGCTGTACAACCGCTTTGACCGTGGGATGCATCCTCGGCAGTCTATAGAGGATTACCTGAGGGCCATCCAGGAGGAGACGCAGCAGCTGGAGGAGCAGCTCGCTTCACACAAACAGGTAGGATGGGGCTATGCTGATCAGTCACGACAATAAAACCACTGACAGGTACGATATTGATTATCTCACAGCAATATCACATTGTAATGGATAGAGGACCGGGTCACGGCATCTCCAGAATGGCTGGTCTTGTTGGTTCCAAATTACAGGAGTTAGTAGGAAGTAAAATCAAGGAAATGCAAGCAGTGAGTTGGAGAAAAGTCTGCAACCCAAAATACTAAAAACATAAACCTGGCTAGAATAGAGAGCTGTGTGAGCACACAGTGGATTGCAGCTTGCTACGCAGCAGCCGACTAGCCTTAAATCACATGCTGATTCCCGTGCACGTCCAAGACAGCGCACATGAGCAAAGAAATAAAAGAACCTGGTCTTGATGCTGACATGTGCGTTGTTTAGCTGGGAAAGAGATACCATCAGGATGATCTGTGGGAGCAAGGCAAACTAGATGAGGCAGTGTGATGCTTAAAGCACTGTTCTACAAGGAGGACCTGGGGTCTTGCCCTTCATGTGGATGTTACTTTGGCATGTACCAATTACCTAAACTTTGCTGCGGGTCACATGCATCTCGACGTGACAGTTATATTCCTGATGGCAGTGGCCTCTTTCAGAGGGATAGTGCACCCTGGCAAATGGCAAAAATTGCTCAGGAATGATTTGAGAAACAGGACAAAGAGTTCAGTGTTGACTTCCAAATTCCTCAGATCTCAAGTTGATTGAACATCTGTACAACATGCTTGCTGCTAATGTCTTCTTAAGTGATGCCACAGGACTCTTTTAGGGGTTCTATTTTGACACTCTGTGTGTGTGTGTGTGTGTGTGTGTATTAGGGAGGTGATTTTAATACTGTGGCTGATCACTGAGCATTCATATGCAAGTATAAGAAGAAACATAATATTCTGATGTGGTGTATTTGTAGGATTATAGAAGATGACTGTTTTCTTCTTACATTATCAACAGAAAATTTCTCAGCTGGAGCAGGAGCAGGGGTGCAGTGACACCTGGACAGCAACCACCTTTGATAAGAGTCCCACAGTGTGGGCTCCTGGTAGCGACCTCGGTCTGGCCAACACTCCTCAGGACTACACCGGCGGCTTGATCGCCAGCCCCTGCCAGCCTAAAGCACCAGACAGCATCCTCCTGCCAAAGAGCACAAACCAAACATCTGACTCCAACTTCTCCAACGGCAGCGACCAGGAGTCAGGGATCGCAGACCTGAGCTGCCGTTCGCCTCTCAGCGAGGACAGCGCCAGGGATCCAGACTCTGACGAGGCCGCCTACTCCGCTGCCTGAGGAACTGTAGCATCGGGAGGGAGGTGCAGCACTGGACAGACGTCCACTGAGCGACACTGAACAAACACTACCGTCACTGTCATCGTGTTACCCGACGATTGGCCAAGTACAGTGAGAGTCTTATTTGGGTTGCACAGTTGGCTTGCACTTTGTTTGCATGTATGTGGACTTTCCATGTCCCCACATTCCTTCTTGTTCATAGTTGTTTCCCATAGCTGACTGCATTTAACCTTGTATCAGTGGAAAGAAGCTCTTATTTTTTAACATCAAAATCAAGCTGTTAATGATAAGCCATTTAAGTGTGTGTTTGCTTTGACTTCTTGTCTTCCATACGGGTATTAATGAAATATTTGGCTTTACGGTGTTAACACCTTAATAGTAAAAACAAAAGAAAAAGACATGTTCTGAATATAGGCCTATAATACATGGTGCTAGTCACCATTCATTGTAATGCTGAAAGAGTAGCAGTTATTCCGAAATGTCCAAATGTAGCAGCTTTTCAACCCCAGAGGACTCATTCATGTCTGAACTCCACTCTCTGCAGGCCACAGTGACCTCAGCTGGGGCCGGGAGTCATTACACTCTAATAACCAGCGGTCAGTGGTTTGTTTGTGGCACCTTGTGGTCCACTCCTGGATGTTTCAGTGTATTATAGGATTTCACTGGGTTTTTACCGCAAAGGGATATAGAAACAAGCTTTGATTTAATAATGTCTGTGCACCGTGGTTCAACGCCAGTGCATGACTGGACTACTGGAGCATGTGAACACAAAAATACAGCTGCTCAGAGCAGCGGGTGACCAACAGAGACTCCTCAACTATTTGTGTTGTCTTAGCTGGCCATTAAAGCTGTTCACTTTATTAGTGTAGTATTCATTATTGTAAGTGCACTCCTGCTAAGGAACAATGCAAAGATAACCAAGCAAAGCATGTGAAAGTATTTTTGTACTATAACATATTTTTGTCTTCTCTGATCTCGCTTTAAATGCTTTGTTTTGTTTTGTTTTTTGTGTCCAAAATGTCAGAGTCATACTAAATTCTGTCCTCGTATTAAAAAAGAGCTTGAAAGCTTTCTGATGCCGGCTTCATTTCTTCAGTTGGAACAGGATTCGATTTGTAAAAGTGATCTAAATGCAAATTATGTTAATTTAAGATAATTTTTGCCATATGCTTGCTATACTTTATGATTGTGTTCTTGCCATTTTAAAGGGTTAGTTCAATCAAATTACAATAACACATTCATAGGTGCAGTGTGAGTAAACACAGCAAGTGTATGAAAAGACAGAGCCTTTCTTTAAGTGTACTCATATTGTTCCATTTGTGTATTCAGGTCACCAGTTCTCCTGATCTCGTTTTGTTTCTTTAGGCTCATGAACTGCACAGTCTGACTTTCTTCACAGACCCTCTCAAATCCAGCTCTGCCGCACCTGCTTAACCTGGAAACAGTTAAATATTTGCTGCTCACGCGTATCTGCCATGTACCAGATTTGCATTACATCATCAGTGAATTTAAGTTAAAGGCAGCAAAGAGTGTCCCTCGTTTTAGGGATGAAGGCTTCAATCCCTGTTGTTGCTGAACATCTGCACGGCTGTGCTGGCTGGCAGCCAGAGCCCTGCCAGCACCGGCAGCCCTGCTCTGCTGTTTTTATTTATTGATTATGTGAATTTTTGGTGTCAAATGCCTACTAAAATAGAATAGCTGGCTAAGGATTGACGCACCGAGCTGCAGACAGTGATTTACTGTTGTTGGTGATGGAAAAACCAACAAAGTGGAAATGAAGGAAGAGCACTTTTTAAAAAACTGGGGCAAATTGTTGTCATAACATGAAGAAAGGACATAAGTAACTTTAATTATTAAAAGAACCTGGTCCAACACTGCAGGCTTATGAACAATTTTCAGTTTTTACACAGCTCCCAGTGTAGTTTTAATCAATCATCATTAGTGTTCTTTATGTTTAAACAATCAAAATAAAAATAAAGTTATCAAAAATAGAATAGACAGGAATAGACTATATTTACAAGAACGTTTGTTCATATTATTTAAAAGAATGGGAACTTACTGGACCAGAAAATATTTTTTCCATTTTTTTTAATGCAAAAATTTTTTTAAATTAAAAAAGCAAAATGTTTTCTTTTGAACTGATAACAATTCTATTACGGTTAAACAGTGAAAATTTTAAAATGGGAAACAGTACCAGGAAAGTGACGTTTTTTTGTAGCTAAAATATTTTACTAGAAAATGTAAAAAATAAATATAACTGTATAAAAAACGTGTCTTTATTTAATAATAGCAAAAATAAATTAGCATTTAATTAGCATTTAAAAACATTGAAGCAAGAGTGCAAACAATGTTTTTAATGGTTCGTTTCATTGAATCCTGCCAGATTTCTTTGTTTTAGAGGTTTGCCGCAGCCTTTAAGCTCGTTACGCCTTTTCCCTTCCACAAACTTTATTTTTTACCACATTTGGTGCACATTTTAAATTTTGTTTTTACTATCCTCATTTTAAAATATTTACTTGTCATATATTATGTAATTACTTTATCATATTTCTTAGGATTTCCTTTTTTTCTACCTTATTAATATATCTGTTTGGCCACACTTACATTATTCAGGTATATACCATCCAACTAATAACATTTTTTGTTGTTTTTTATTATTATTTTGTAACAAAATAATCGGCCAAACCCTAGATAAATAAAGTATTCCTTATCTTAAGAAACAACACATGAAACCAGGACCACACCAGAATCACACATGGGGCATAATGATAGAAACAAAACAGACAAAGACAAAACAGGAAGAAGATGTCAGTAAGTTAATTTAAAGGCTTTAAGAGTAAGGAATTAATTGTATGGCTGTATTTTTGCATTCACAATTTGTGAATGTGGAAGTTGGCATGGAGTAGTATTAAGGATAAAATGCTGCATCGTTGTCACAGTTATAATCATATATTTTATTTCTATTGTAAAGAACAAAATTGGAGAACATGCTCAAACATCTTTTCACCTCATGCGTAAAATCACGAGATTGGAGCAAATTTTGAGACATGCTTATCAGAATGTGATTCTTCAAGTTTTGGATCTGTTTTACCTGATTTTTTTTCAGAAGGAATTTTTTGTGGTAGCGACTAAAACTTTCTTAAATTCAATATTACTCACAAAGTTTCTCCAGTAAATGTTGCTGCTGGAATGGATCCTGAAGCTACGAAGGTGTATTAGGGGCACGTTAAGATTTTATTTTAAATTGTGTATGTTGAGTACTATGGAGGACCAAAACTGACATAATTAGAAATAAATACAGAAATATATATACCTAGTTTAAATACTGTTTTTCCTTTTCCTGTTACATACATTTTCATCAAGTAATGTATATGTTTGCTTTTTCATTTTCCTTACACATGTGTTTCGTCAAGAAATGTATGTATTTTGTTTTGTCATTCCCTTATACAAGCCCTTGTTCTTTTGTCATTTCCTCGTGTCTCTTTGTCTTTTCCGTATGCATTTCTGCCTCATTATGCAAATGAAGAGGGCGGCCTTCTTGCTCCACCTCCTCTGCTATTGGTCATAAACACGAAGAAGCTCATCCATATGCAAATCGATTCTGCATGCTGTGCATCAAAGCTCAAAACACAATGGCGGTCGAAAGCGGCTGAAAAGTTTGAAATATGACTGTTTCTGTGACACAAAATAAACTTTTAAGATGTTTTCAGGCGAGAATGTAAACATGTAAACCTCAAATATCTGCTCGTTTTATCCAGATATTGCTCAAGTGTATAAAGT